>JAJQJQ010000539.1:0-21981 GCA_028622995.1 Panagrolaimus kolymaensis | reverse complement strand
AGCATTTTTTCATAAGCTTTACTTGATAAAAGTAAAAACTTGAATTGACCATTTTTTTTATGGTTGAGATAAAAGTTCTTTTACTTGAAAAGTATATTGCTTTATGAATTAATGTATAGCATAAATTTTACCTTTACGAACTCATATCAGGTGTGACTACCCGCTGAACTTAAGCATATCAGTAAGCGGAGGAAAAGAAACTAAAAAGGATTCCCTTAGTAACTGCGAGTGAAACGGGATAAGCTCAGCGCTGAATCTCTATAGCGTAATGTTATAGCGAACTGTAGCGTATAGCATGATACATTATATGAGGTATAAAATCTTAAGTTCTCTTTGACTAGAGTTCCATAGAAGGTGATAGGCCTGTTAAGATTTTTTATACCTTATATTTGTTTTATGTTTTGAGTCGGGTTGTTTGGAAACACAGCCCAAAGAAGGTGGTAAACTTCACCTAAAGCTAAATATGACCATGAATCCGATAGCAAACAAGTACCGTGAGGGAAAGTTGAAAAGAACTCTGAAGAGAGAGTTAAATAGTACGCGAAACCGAATGGGTGGAAACGGATAGAGTTGTCGAAAGATGGTAGTAATAAGTTGGAAAGCGATGTAACGGTTTGAGCTTTGTTATCGTAAGATTCAATGCTTGAATGCAGTTTATTGTTTAACAATGCACTTGCTATCATTGTGCTGATACGATTGATCATAACTTCTTAAGTTTTGTTAGAGGGCATATCTTCGGATGTGTATCCTGGCTAAATGGAAGATGTTTTTGATTAATTGGGTATGAAAGAGCCAAAAATTATGTAAATAAGATGGTGAATTAAAGTTAACGCATGCGTTGGCTTTTTTACATTGTTTTACTTTTATATATGATGCGGTTCTTTTTTATCAGTATAAAAGACAATCACCTATCTGTCCGTCTTGAAACACGGACCAAGGAGTTTATCGTATATGCGAGTCATTGAGTGAATAAAACTCATTGGCGTAATGAAAGTAAAGTTACCTTTATGGTAATGATATGTGATCATGTAATTTTCGAATTATATGAGCAACATAGTCCCATCTAAATTGTTTACAATTGGGTGGAGATAGAGCATATGCGATGAGACCCGAAAGATGGTGAACTATGCCTGAGCAGGATGAAGTCAGAGGAAACTCTGATGGAAGTCCGAAGCGGTTCTGACGTGCAAATCGATCGTCTGACTTGGGTATAGGGGCGAAAGACTAATCGAACCATCTAGTAGCTGGTTCCTTCCGAAGTTTCCCTTAGGATAGCTTCAACTATTTATAGTTATACTCGGTAAAGCGAACGATTAGAGGTCTTGGGAACGAAATGTTCTCAACCTATTCTCATACTCTTAATGGGTATGATGTATATGTTTCTTAATTGAACATATACATTGAATATTAAGTTGAAAGTGGGCCATTTTTGGTAAGCAGAACTGGCGATGCGGGATGAACCGCAAGTAAAGTTAAGGTGCCTAACTTTTTGCTCATGAGACCCCATAAAAGGTGTTAGTTGATATTGACAGCAGGACGGTGGACATGGAAGTTGTAAACCGCTAAGGAGTGTGTAACAACTCACCTGCCGAATCAACTAGCCCTGAAAATGGATGGCGCTCTAGCGAAAGACCTATACTTTACTGTTATACTATGGTATAACTAATAAACAGAGTATAACATGTAGGAAGGTGTAGTAGTTAGCGTTGAAGGTTTACATTGTAAAATGGACTGGAGCTTCTACTAGTGCAGATCTTGGTGATAGTAGCAAACATTCAAGTGAGATCCTTGAAGGCCGAAGTGAAAAAGGTTTCCACGTGAACAGTATTTGAATGTGGGTCAGTCGGTCCTAAAGAAATTGCGCATGCAATTTTCATTATGTGTGTTATCATATTTTAATATGGTTTCACATGTTTTCTGAAAGGGAAGTAGGTTAATATTCCTACACTATGAGAATACGATTATATTTTAACTTCGGTTAATATATAAGGGGCGGTAACGTTATATGAACTCATATACGTCATATAAAGTTCAGAATAGAGATCTCTTCTCTATTTTAGCTATTTTGTCCATGGAATGAGATCATCTCGAGATATGGATAAAGATAGTGTAAAGCATAACGGTTTTTGTTATGTTCTGAGTGCTTTATATGACCCTTGAAAAATATGAGGGATCCCTAATAATGTATTCCATAACCGTACCTGATTCCGCATCAGGTTTTCAAGGTGAATAGCCTCTGGTCGATAGAATAATGTAGGTAAGGGAAGTCGGCAAATTAGATCCGTAACTTCGGAAAAAGGATTGGCTCTAAGAATCGAGTATATTGGGTTTTTAAATGAAACTTAATGAAATAAGTCATGTTTGAGGGATCCTTCGGGTGAACTTGGACTAGTGCTTATTTTATTTTGTGAATTTTTTAAACTTGTTTCATTCTTTCGGGTTTGTAACGTCAATATACACTTAACGATTAGCTTAGAACTGACACGGACTCGGGGAATCCGACTGTCTAATTAAAACAGAGCAAATAGAAGCGTTTATATGCGTTGACTATTTGTGATTTCTGCCCAGTGCTCTGAATGTTAATCTAAAGAAATTTATATAAGCGCGGGTAAACGGCGGGAGTAACTATGACTCTCTTAAGGTAGCCAAATGCCTCGTCAGATAAGTCCTGACGCGCACGAATGGATTAACGAGATTCCCACTGTCCCTATCTACTATCTAGCGAAATCACAGCCAAGGGAACGGGCTTGGTAAAGTCTGCGGGGAAAGAAGACCCTATTGAGCTTGACTCTAGTCTGACTTTGTGAAGAGTCATAAGAGGTGTAGTATAAGGGGGAGACTTCGGTCAATCGTGAAATACCCCTACTTTTATCGACTCTTTACTTATTCAGTAATACGGAGATTGTCTTCGGACTTTCTTTTGGAATTAAATGTTTTAATTTGATTAAAGCATGATCCGCACTGATGACATTGTCAGGCGGGGAGTTTGACTGGGGCGGTACATCTGTCAAATAGTAACGCAGGTGTCCTAAGGTATACTCAGTGAGGACAGAAACCTCACGTAGACTAAAAGGAGAAAAGTATACTTGATCTTGATTCTCAGTACGAATACAGACCGTTAAAGCGTGGCCTATCGATCCTTTTGGATTTAAAAGTTTTAAATAAGAGGTGTCAGAAAAGTTACCATAGGGATAACTGGCTTGTGGCAGCCAAGCGTCCATAGCGACGTTGCTTTTTGATCCTTCGATGTCGGCTCTTCCTATCATTACGAAGCAGAATTCGTAAAGCGTTGGATTGTTCACCCACTAATAGGGAACGTGAGCTGGGTTTAGACCGTCGCGAGACAGGTTAGTTTTACCCTACAGACAGTAATAGTTATTGCGATAGTAGTCCTGCTTAGTACGAGAGGAACCGCAGGTCCAGACATTTGGTATATACGCTTACTCGATAGAGTAATGGCGTGATGCTACGTCTGGTGGCTTATGACTGAAAGCCTCTAAGTCAGAATCCATCCTAGACGATTAGCAATAATACTTTTGCATCTCGGTGTCGAGTATGGCTAAAGTATGCATCTTCGGATGTAGTATTGCCCCATTATATGTCTTGAAAGAATTGGGTAAATCTGGTTCTTTTGACAAAGCCTTAATTACTAAGGTATAGTGTCGGGGTGTAAGATTTCTTGCAAACTACTTGATTACTGATCTTGGTGTTGTTCTCAGTAGAGCAGCGTTTATGCTGCGATCTGTTGAGACTTAGCCAAAGATCGGATGATCTGTTTTGATTCAAATTTTTTGTGTTTCACATTCATCTCAAAGGAGGTCCATACCCACCATGGGGAGGGAGGGAGGGAGGGACCCCCTTTGAGATGTGAAAGCTTTAAACGCATTTTTTAATCGTTTTTTGTGTTTCACATCCATTTTGAATATGAATGTACACCACAAAAAATTGTGTTTCACTGACATAATTTTCAAAAAATTGTGTTTCACAAACAAAGATTTTGAAAAATGCATAAAAGAATTTTTTTTCAAAATGCGTGGTTTGCATTAAGGTGAACGAAATATACCCATTTTATGGGTTTCTGCATATGCAGTAACACCAAATAATGGTGGCATGGTTGGGTCCTACCTACTATGAAAAAAGCTATACGTATAATAAATCATGCATGATTCATATTCCATCAAAAAATAAAAAAGCTTTGGATTATGCATGAGAATATGTATGCATGCAATTTGGATGATAGGTTGGTGGGAAAAAAAAAATCAACCATCACATACCATATTGTTTCTGTAAGGGTGAATAAAGGTGTGCAGTTGTATGTCAAAATATTTAGGCATACAACCACATTTTTAATATTTAAAAAACCCAAATAGCCATCGGCAAAAGGTTAATTTCGGGTGAAAATGTGGTTTAAAAGATCCATACACTTGCAAAAAGAGTGTATGGTATTACTTTTTTGCATTTTCACTTTGATTTTAATCTTCTGTCGATGGCTTTTTTTTTTATCACCCATTTCAAGAATAAAAAAACGACCCTTTTTTTTTTGATTGGAGCCATAAATATGAGATCATACAAGGTCTCATATTTATGGCTCCATTTTTTACCACTCATTTTAAAAATTTACATAAAGCCCGTCAAAATGCAGTCTCAAAAAAAATTCAGAGAAAAAAACTCATAATAATAGCCCATACAAAATAAACCAATGAAAAAGTAAGCTATTCCATCACCCAAAAAATTAAAAAAGTAAGCTATTCCATCACCCAAAAAATTAAAAAAGTAAGCTATTCCATCACCCAAAAAATTAAAAAAGTAAGCTATTCCATCACCCAAAAAATTAAAAAAGTAAGCTATTCCATCACCCAAAAAATTAAAAAAGTAAGCTATTCCATCACCCAAAAAATTAAAAAAGTAAGCTAGTCCGTCGAAAAAAATCATAAATACTATGTCACCAAATAAACCAAAGATTCATGAAGCCAGTCAAAAATTATCCCAAAACCCAAAAAGTCATAAAATATGCAACAAAATAACCAGAAATGCATAAATCTATGTCACCAAATATCCCAAAATAGTTAAAATTATTTAACCATACATTTTGGAAAGCCTTTAGATGGTTGTCGCATATCGATCCCATGCAGGGTTTTCATTCATCGTTTCCAACGCATAATTTGCGTTAGTAATTTTCGATGAAAGCATTATTTGTGTTATCCATTATACTGATATACATAAATATCGTTGGCCATTTTCAAGGAACACATATTTTCCGTAATCCATTTCGAGGAATGCAAATTCTACGTTATCCATTTTTTAAAAAAAATAAACTTTGTTAGCCATCACAAGGAACGTATATTATGTGTCATACATTTCACGGAATGCATATTTTCAGTTATCCATTTCGAAGAACGCATATTCCATGTTACACATTTTGGTGAAATACGTTACAAAGGTTAGCGATTATTATGTAACGCATAACTATTGTTTGGCTTTTCGAGAAACGCATATTCTTCGTTATCCATTTCAAGGAACATATATTTTGTGTTATTCATTTTAATGTACACATATTCCTTGTTATTCATTTGATGGAACACATATATTGTGTTAGTCATATTCATGTAACACATTGATGACATTGTTCATTCAGTGAACGTATACAATACGTTATCCATTTGATGTAACACATTGCTTGTGTTTACCAATTGGAAGGAATGCATTTATTGTGTTACCCATTTTTATGGAACTGGTTTATTGTGTTACCCGATGTTACACATTAATTGCGTTAGCCATATTCGTGTAACGTATATTATGCGTTAGCCATTTTTGATCAACGTGTTCTTTACATGGATGAATGGAACCTGTCAAAGCCGTTGATTGTTTATACTACAATATGGTAAGATAAGGCATGTAAATATTCAAATTTATGCACAAAATATGCATAAACATGCAAATTGAAGTGCACCAAACGTTTTAAAAACCTCAAATTCGTTCAAATCTAGTGTTTTTAGCATAGGGAATAAATTGTGGTAAAATTCTGAAAATTTCATTTTTTGCGAAATTTTGTCATTTTTCGGAAATTTGCATATTTATGCGCAAATAATTATCGAAATCGATAAAAAATGGATTCCAAATATCAAAAAAACCTCAAAAATGACGATTCTGAACCATATTAAGCACTTTTGGACCAAAAAAAGGGCACTTTTTTTTTCCGTCATCCATACACATACATCGGGAACTTGCATTTGTGAAATGAAAAAAACTCAGAAAGTTTGAAAAAATTTGAAAATTTAATGCCAAATGGGCTTGTTTTTGATTCTTTTTCATTTTCTGATCATTTTTTTCATGAATCCCTTGAATGGATATCGGTAGTTGCGAAATGCTCGTACTGATGATTTCGAGGTATCTTGAGGTATAAGAGCGTGACAGACATAAGTGCTGTTTGCTCGTACGTTTATCTATTATGCTGGTCATAAGTTTAACGAAAGTTGCTTATAAATATACTTTATGTATATAATTATTGGAAAAAGCGATGTGACATTTATATGTCATCTGTTGATATAAATCCATATTCCGCCCGTATGGTATCAACGTTGATCTTTGGTAAGATATTTTACACAAAATGTGCATATATCTGATTGATCCTGTCTGATTGATGTGGTCATTTCAAAGATTAAGCCATGCATGTCTAAGTACATGTGTTTTTAACACGAAACCGCGTATGGCTCATTAAAACAGCTAAAATTTACTTGATTTTGACATATATCCTACATGGATAACTGTGGTAATTCTGGAGCTAATACATGCATAAAAGCGTTAACGTAAGTTAACGTGCATTTATTAGAACAAAACCAAGCATCTTCGGATGTGTTTTGTTGACTCTGAATAAACTTTGCTGATCGCATAGTCTTGTACTGGCGACATGTCATTCAAGTGTCTGACCTATCAACTGTATATATAAGTATATAGTACTTATATGGTTTTGACCGGTAACGGAGAATTAGGGTTCGACTCCGGAGAAAATGCCTGAGAAACGGCGTTTACATCCAAGGAAGGCAGCAGGCGCGAAAATTACCCACTCTCAGTACGAGGAGGTATTGACGAGAAATGACAAGATCTAGTCCTTCGGGGCTGGATCATTGGAATGGTTTGATTTTAAAATCATTAAAGAGTATCAATGAGAGGGCAAGTCTGGTGCCAGCAGCCGCGGTAATTCCAGCTCTCATACTGCATTGAATTGTTGTTGCGGTTAAAAAGCTCGTAGTTGGATCTGTACATGATAGGATGGTTCACCCTTTGGGTTGTAACTATTACTAAATGTTTTTTATCAGATTTTTTACATGTTACTTGTAATGTGTAAATGTCTGATGAGTTTACTTTGAATAAATCAAAGTGCTCAAAACAGGCGTAAGCTTGTATGGTTTTGCATGGAATAATAGAACATGACTATGGTTCATGTTTTATTGGTTTTACTTACCATGGTAATGATTAAAAGGAACGGCCGGGGCCATCCGTATCGCAGGGCGAGAGGTGAAATTCGTGGACCCTTGCGAGACGAACTACAGCGAAAGCATTTGGCAAGAATGTTTTCATTAATCAAGAACGAAAGTCAGAGGATCGAAGGCGATCAGATACCGCCCTAGTTCTGACCGTAAACTATGCCATCTAGCGAGTTTCGGGTGGATATTTTATATTTGCCCTTGAAACGAGCTTCCCGGAAACGAAAGTCTTTCGGTTCCGGGGGAAGTATGGTTGCAAAGTTGAAACTTAAAGGAATTGACGGAAGGTCACCACCAGAAGTGGAGCCTGCGGCTTAATTTGACTCAACACGGGAAAACTCACCCGGTCTAGACACTATAAGGATTGACAGATTGATAGCTTTTTCATGATTTGGTGGATGGTGGTGCATGGCCGTTCTTAGTTCGTGGAGTGATTTGTCTGGTTAATTCCGATAACGAACGAGATTGGAGCTTAATTAAATAGGAAAGCGTTTTATTTATATGACGTTCTTTCCTTCTTAATGGGATTTGCGGCGTTCCAGTCGTAAGAAACCCAGCAATAACAGGTCTGTGATGCCCTAAGATGTCTGGGGCTGCACGCGCGCTACAATGAAAATTGCAGCGCGTGTGACCATAATCGAAAGATTTTGGTAAACGAGTCAAATTATTCCGTATTTGGGATCGAATATTGTAATTATTATTCGTGAACGAGGAACTTCAAGTAAGTGTAAGTCATCAGCTTACGCTGATTACGTCCCTGTCCTTTGTACACACCGCCCGTCGCTGCCCGGAACTGGGTTAATTCGAGAAGATTACGGATTGATGATCTTTGTATATTTCGGTATGCAAATTTTGTTGAAAAGTAATTTGATCGCATTGGCTTGAACCGGGCAAAAGTCGTAACAAGGTGGCCGTAGGTGAACCTGCAGGCCGGATCATTAATGATTTTAACACAAATCACACCTTGTGAGACTTATATCAAACGTATGTTTGATATAAAGTTATTTTGAATAACTATACGGCCGTTCTCTGGTTTCTATGGTTTATGGAGTTAGTGTAGAATGCCGTGCTAACATATATCCATAGATCCTTAAAGTTTATTCCTTTGGGTTTATGACTTAGAATTAAAAAGCATCTACTAATGGGATGCTGCCAGAACATGTTTTATTTTAATAAACAAAGAATATAACAAAGGATTTTGAATAATCAAACATACAATCCTATTCGGTGGACCACTCGGTTCATGGTTCGATGAAGAACGCAGCAAAATGCGTTAATTTTCATGACTTGCAAACTACATGAATGAAAAAGTTTCGAATGCAAATTGCGCCGTTCGTTTTTAACGAATGGCACATCTGTATGAGATTCGTATAAATTACTACTGCATTAGGCTTGTGAAAGGGCTTATATGTAGTGATAATTGAAGGATTTATTATGTCCTTCGTATGGGAAAGTAAAGAATTTTGGCATAGGATTCGTTGGATCGACCTTTATAGCTTTACTTAAATCTCATAAAATTTTTGCTTGCTATGTAACCTTTATTGGTTTCATAGCAGCATTTTTTCATAAGCTTTACTTGATAAAAGTAAAAACTTGAATTGACCATTTTTTTTATGGTTGAGATAAAAGTTCTTTTACTTGAAAAGTATATTGCTTTATGAATTAATGTATAGCATAAATTTTACCTTTTACGAACTCATATCAGGTGTGACTACCCGCTGAACTTAAGCATATCAGTAAGCGGAGGAAAAGAAACTAAAAAGGATTCCCTTAGTAACTGCGAGTGAAACGGGATAAGCTCAGCGCTGAATCTCTATAGCGTAATGTTATAGCGAACTGTAGCGTATAGCATGATACATTATATGAGGTATAAAATCTTAAGTTCTCTTTGACTAGAGTTCCATAGAAGGTGATAGGCCTGTTAAGATTTTTTATACCTTATATTTGTTTTATGTTTTGAGTCGGGTTGTTTGGAAACACAGGCCAAAGAAGGTGGTAAACTTCACCTAAAGCTAAATATGACCATGAATCCGATAGCAAACAAGTACCGTGAGGGAAAGTTGAAAAGAACTCTGAAGAGAGAGTTAAATAGTACGCGAAACCGAATGGGTGGAAACGGATAGAGTTGTCGAAAGATGGTAGTAATAAGTTGGAAAGCGATGTAACGGTTTGAGCTTTGTTATCGTAAGATTCAATGCTTGAATGCAGTTTATTGTTTAACAATGCACTTGCTATCATTGTGCTGATACGATTGATCATAACTTCTTAAGTTTTGTTAGAGGGCATATCTTCGGATGTGTATCCTGGCTAAATGGAAGATGTTTTTGATTAATTGGGTATGAAAGAGCCAAAAATTATGTAAATAAGATGGTGAATTAAAGTTAACGCATGCGTTGGCTTTTTTACATTGTTTTACTTTTATATATGATGCGGTTCTTTTTTATCAGTATAAAAGACAATCACCTATCTGTCCCGTCTTGAAACACGGACCAAGGAGTTTATCGTATATGCGAGTCATTGAGTGAATAAAACTCATTGGCGTAATGAAAGTAAAGTTACCTTTATGGTAATGATATGTGATCATGTAATTTTCGAATTATATGAGCAACATAGTCCCATCTAAATTGTTTACAATTGGGTGGAGATAGAGCATATGCGATGAGACCCGAAAGATGGTGAACTATGCCTGAGCAGGATGAAGTCAGAGGAAACTCTGATGGAAGTCCGAAGCGGTTCTGACGTGCAAATCGATCGTCTGACTTGGGTATAGGGGCGAAAGACTAATCGAACCATCTAGTAGCTGGTTCCTTCCGAAGTTTCCCTTAGGATAGCTTCAACTATTTATAGTTATACTCGGTAAAGCGAACGATTAGAGGTCTTGGGAACGAAATGTTCTCAACCTATTCTCATACTCTTAATGGGTATGATGTATATGTTTCTTAATTGAACATATACATTGAATATTAAGTTGAAAGTGGGCCATTTTTGGTAAGCAGAACTGGCGATGCGGGATGAACCGCAAGTAAAGTTAAGGTGCCTAACTTTTTGCTCATGAGACCCCATAAAAGGTGTTAGTTGATATTGACAGCAGGACGGTGGACATGGAAGTTGTAAACCGCTAAGGAGTGTGTAACAACTCACCTGCCGAATCAACTAGCCCTGAAAATGGATGGCGCTCTAGCGAAAGACCTATACTTTACTGTTATACTATGGTATAACTAATAAACAGAGTATAACATGTAGGAAGGTGTAGTAGTTAGCGTTGAAGGTTTACATTGTAAAATGGACTGGAGCTTCTACTAGTGCAGATCTTGGTGATAGTAGCAAACATTCAAGTGAGATCCTTGAAGGCCGAAGTGAAAAAGGTTTCCACGTGAACAGTATTTGAATGTGGGTCAGTCGGTCCTAAAGAAATTGCGCATGCAATTTTCATTATGTGTGTTATCATATTTTAATATGGTTTCACATGTTTTCTGAAAGGGAAGTAGGTTAATATTCCTACACTATGAGAATACGATTATATTTTAACTTCGGTTAATATATAAGGGGCGGTAACGTTATATGAACTCATATACGTCATATAAAGTTCAGAATAGAGATCTCTTCTCTATTTTAGCTATTTTGTCCATGGAATGAGATCATCTCGAGATATGGATAAAGATAGTGTAAAGCATAACGGTTTTTGTTATGTTCTGAGTGCTTTATATGACCCTTGAAAATATGAGGGATCCCTAATAATGTATTCCATAACCGTACCTGATTCCGCATCAGGTTTTCAAGGTGAATAGCCTCTGGTCGATAGAATAATGTAGGTAAGGGAAGTCGGCAAATTAGATCCGTAACTTCGGAAAAAGGATTGGCTCTAAGAATCGAGTATATTGGGTTTTTAAATGAAACTTAATGAAATAAGTCATGTTTGAGGGATCCTTCGGGTGAACTTGGACTAGTGCTTATTTTATTTTGTGAATTTTTTAAACTTGTTTCATTCTTTCGGGTTTGTAACGTCAATATACACTTAACGATTAGCTTAGAACTGACACGGACTCGGGGAATCCGACTGTCTAATTAAAACAGAGCAAATAGAAGGCGTTTATATGCGTTGACTATTTGTGATTTCTGCCCAGTGCTCTGAATGTTAATCTAAAGAAATTTATATAAGCGCGGGTAAACGGCGGGAGTAACTATGACTCTCTTAAGGTAGCCAAATGCCTCGTCAGATAAGTCCTGACGCGCACGAATGGATTAACGAGATTCCCACTGTCCCTATCTACTATCTAGCGAAATCACAGCCAAGGGAACGGGCTTGGTAAAGTCTGCGGGGAAAGAAGACCCTATTGAGCTTGACTCTAGTCTGACTTTGTGAAGAGTCATAAGAGGTGTAGTATAAGGGGGAGACTTCGGTCAATCGTGAAATACCCCTACTTTTATCGACTCTTTACTTATTCAGTAATACGGAGATTGTCTTCGGACTTTCTTTTGGAATTAAATGTTTTAATTTGATTAAAGCATGATCCGCACTGATGACATTGTCAGGCGGGGAGTTTGACTGGGGCGGTACATCTGTCAAATAGTAACGCAGGTGTCCTAAGGTATACTCAGTGAGGACAGAAACCTCACGTAGACTAAAAGGAGAAAAGTATACTTGATCTTGATTCTCAGTACGAATACAGACCGTTAAAGCGTGGCCTATCGATCCTTTTGGATTTAAAAGTTTTAAATAAGAGGTGTCAGAAAAGTTACCATAGGGATAACTGGCTTGTGGCAGCCAAGCGTCCATAGCGACGTTGCTTTTTGATCCTTCGATGTCGGCTCTTCCTATCATTACGAAGCAGAATTCGTAAAGCGTTGGATTGTTCACCCACTAATAGGGAACGTGAGCTGGGTTTAGACCGTCGCGAGACAGGTTAGTTTTACCCTACAGACAGTAATAGTTATTGCGATAGTAGTCCTGCTTAGTACGAGAGGAACCGCAGGTCCAGACATTTGGTATATACGCTTACTCGATAGAGTAATGGCGTGATGCTACGTCTGGTGGCTTATGACTGAAAGCCTCTAAGTCAGAATCCATCCTAGACGATTAGCAATAATACTTTTGCATCTCGGTGTCGAGTATGGCTAAAGTATGCATCTTCGGATGTAGTATTGCCCCATTATATGTCTTGAAAGAATTGGGTAAATCTGGTTCTTTTGACAAAGCCTTAATTACTAAGGTATAGTGTCGGGGTGTAAGATTTCTTGCAAACTACTTGATTACTGATCTTGGTGTTGTTCTCAGTAGAGCAGCGTTTATGCTGCGATCTGTTGAGACTTAGCCAAAGATCGGATGATCTGTTTTGATTCAAATTTTTTGTGTTTCACATTCATCTCAAAGGAGGTCCATACCCACCATGGGGAGGGAGGGAGGGAGGGACCCCCTTTGAGATGTGAAAGCTTTAAACGCATTTTTTAATCGTTTTTTGTGTTTCACATCCATTTTGAATATGAATGTACACCACAAAAAATTGTGTTTCACTGACATAATTTTCAAAAAATTGTGTTTCACAAACAAAGATTTTGAAAAATGCATAAAAGAATTTTTTTTCAAAATGCGTGGTTTGCATTAAGGTGAACGAAATATACCCATTTTATGGGTTTCTGCATATGCAGTAACACCAAATAATGGTGGCATGGTTGGGTCCTACCTACTATGAAAAAAGCTATACGTATAATAAATCATGCATGATTCATATTCCATCAAAAAATAAAAAAGCTTTGGATTATGCATGAGAATATGTATGCATGCAATTTGGATGATAGGTTGGTGGGAAAAAAAAAATCAACCATCACATACCATATTGTTTCTGTAAGGGTGAATAAAGGTGTGCAGTTGTATGTCAAAATATTTAGGCATACAACCACATTTTTAATATTTAAAAAACCCAAATAGCCATCGGCAAAAGGTTAATTTCGGGTGAAAATGTGGTTTAAAAGATCCATACACTTGCAAAAAGAGTGTATGGTATTACTTTTTTGCATTTTCACTTTGATTTTAATCTTCTGTCGATGGCTTTTTTTTTTATCACCCATTTCAAGAATAAAAAAACGACCCTTTTTTTTTTGATTGGAGCCATAAATATGAGATCATACAAGGTCTCATATTTATGGCTCCATTTTTTACCACTCATTTTAAAAATTTACATAAAGCCCGTCAAAATGCAGTCTCAAAAAAAATTCAGAGAAAAAAACTCATAATAATAGCCCATACAAAATAAACCAATGAAAAAGTAAGCTATTCCATCACCCAAAAAATTAAAAAAGTAAGCTATTCCATCACCCAAAAAATTAAAAAAGTAAGCTATTCCATCACCCAAAAAATTAAAAAAGTAAGCTATTCCATCACCCAAAAAATTAAAAAAGTAAGCTATTCCATCACCCAAAAAATTAAAAAAGTAAGCTATTCCATCACCCAAAAAATTAAAAAAGTAAGCTAGTCCGTCGAAAAAAATCATAAATACTATGTCACCAAATAAACCAAAGATTCATGAAGCCAGTCAAAAATTATCCCAAAACCCAAAAAGTCATAAAATATGCAACAAAATAACCAGAAATGCATAAATCTATGTCACCAAATATCCCAAAATAGTTAAAATTATTTAACCATACATTTTGGAAAGCCTTTAGATGGTTGTCGCATATCGATCCCATGCAGGGTTTTCATTCATCGTTTCCAACGCATAATTTGCGTTAGTAATTTTCGATGAAAGCATTATTTGTGTTATCCATTATACTGATATACATAAATATCGTTGGCCATTTTCAAGGAACACATATTTTCCGTAATCCATTTCGAGGAATGCAAATTCTACGTTATCCATTTTTTAAAAAAAAAAACTTTGTTAGCCATCACAAGGAACGTATATTATGTGTCATACATTTCACGGAATGCATATTTTCAGTTATCCATTTCGAAGAACGCATATTCCATGTTACACATTTTGGTGAAATACGTTACAAAGGTTAGCGATTATTATGTAACGCATAACTATTGTTTGGCTTTTCGAGAAACGCATATTCTTCGTTATCCATTTCAAGGAACATATATTTTGTGTTATTCATTTTAATGTACACATATTCCTTGTTATTCATTTGATGGAACACATATATTGTGTTAGTCATATTCATGTAACACATTGATGACATTGTTCATTCAGTGAACGTATACAATACGTTATCCATTTGATGTAACACATTGCTTGTGTTTACCAATTGGAAGGAATGCATTTATTGTGTTACCCATTTTTATGGAACTGGTTTATTGTGTTACCCGTTGTTACACATTAATTGCGTTAGCCATATTCGTGTAACGTATATTATGCGTTAGCCATTTTTGATCAACGTGTTCTTTACATGGATGAATGGAACCTGTCAAAGCCGTTGATTGTTTATACTACAATATGGTAAGATAAGGCATGTAAATATTCAAATTTATGCACAAAATATGCATAAACATGCAAATTGAAGTGCACCAAACGTTTTAAAAACCTCAAATTCGTTCAAATCTAGTGTTTTTAGCATAGGGAATAAATTGTGGTAAAATTCTGAAAATTTCATTTTTTGCGAAATTTTGTCATTTTTCGGAAATTTGCATATTTATGCGCAAATAATTATCGAAATCGATAAAAAATGGATTCCAAATATCAAAAAAACCTCAAAAATGACGATTCTGAACCATATTAAGCACTTTTGGACCAAAAAAAGGGCACTTTTTTTTTCCGTCATCCATACACATACATCGGGAACTTGCATTTGTGAAATGAAAAAAACTCAGAAAGTTTGAAAAAATTTGAAAATTTAATGCCAAATGGGCTTGTTTTTGATTCTTTTTCATTTTCTGATCATTTTTTTCATGAATCCCTTGAATGGATATCGGTAGTTGCGAAATGCTCGTACTGATGATTTCGAGGTATCTTGAGGTATAAGAGCGTGACAGACATAAGTGCTGTTTGCTCGTACGTTTATCTATTATGCTGGTCATAAGTTTAACGAAAGTTGCTTATAAATATACTTTATGTATATAATTATTGGAAAAAGCGATGTGACATTTATATGTCATCTGTTGATATAAATCCATATTCCGCCCGTATGGTATCAACGTTGATCTTTGGTAAGATATTTTACACAAAATGTGCATATATCTGATTGATCCTGTCTGATTGATGTGGTCATTTCAAAGATTAAGCCATGCATGTCTAAGTACATGTGTTTTTAACACGAAACCGCGTATGGCTCATTAAAACAGCTAAAATTTACTTGATTTTGACATATATCCTACATGGATAACTGTGGTAATTCTGGAGCTAATACATGCATAAAAGCGTTAACGTAAGTTAACGTGCATTTATTAGAACAAAACCAAGCATCTTCGGATGTGTTTTGTTGACTCTGAATAAACTTTGCTGATCGCATAGTCTTGTACTGGCGACATGTCATTCAAGTGTCTGACCTATCAACTGTATATATAAGTATATAGTACTTATATGGTTTTGACCGGTAACGGAGAATTAGGGTTCGACTCCGGAGAAAATGCCTGAGAAACGGCGTTTACATCCAAGGAAGGCAGCAGGCGCGAAAATTACCCACTCTCAGTACGAGGAGGTATTGACGAGAAATGACAAGATCTAGTCCTTCGGGGCTGGATCATTGGAATGGTTTGATTTTAAAATCATTAAAGAGTATCAATGAGAGGGCAAGTCTGGTGCCAGCAGCCGCGGTAATTCCAGCTCTCATACTGCATTGAATTGTTGTTGCGGTTAAAAAGCTCGTAGTTGGATCTGTACATGATAGGATGGTTCACCCTTTGGGTTGTAACTATTACTAAATGTTTTTTATCAGATTTTTTACATGTTACTTGTAATGTGTAAATGTCTGATGAGTTTACTTTGAATAAATCAAAGTGCTCAAAACAGGCGTAAGCTTGTATGGTTTTGCATGGAATAATAGAACATGACTATGGTTCATGTTTTATTGGTTTTACTTACCATGGTAATGATTAAAAGGAACGGCCGGGGCCATCCGTATCGCAGGGCGAGAGGTGAAATTCGTGGACCCTTGCGAGACGAACTACAGCGAAAGCATTTGGCAAGAATGTTTTCATTAATCAAGAACGAAAGTCAGAGGATCGAAGGCGATCAGATACCGCCCTAGTTCTGACCGTAAACTATGCCATCTAGCGAGTTTCGGGTGGATATTTTATATTTGCCCTTGAAACGAGCTTCCCGGAAACGAAAGTCTTTCGGTTCCGGGGGAAGTATGGTTGCAAAGTTGAAACTTAAAGGAATTGACGGAAGGTCACCACCAGAAGTGGAGCCTGCGGCTTAATTTGACTCAACACGGGAAAACTCACCCGGTCTAGACACTATAAGGATTGACAGATTGATAGCTTTTTCATGATTTGGTGGATGGTGGTGCATGGCCGTTCTTAGTTCGTGGAGTGATTTGTCTGGTTAATTCCGATAACGAACGAGATTGGAGCTTAATTAAATAGGAAAGCGTTTTATTTATATGACGTTCTTTCCTTCTTAATGGGATTTGCGGCGTTCCAGTCGTAAGAAACCCAGCAATAACAGGTCTGTGATGCCCTAAGATGTCTGGGGCTGCACGCGCGCTACAATGAAAATTGCAGCGCGTGTGACCATAATCGAAAGATTTTGGTAAACGAGTCAAATTATTCCGTATTTGGGATCGAATATTGTAATTATTATTCGTGAACGAGGAACTTCAAGTAAGTGTAAGTCATCAGCTTACGCTGATTACGTCCCTGTCCTTTGTACACACCGCCCGTCGCTGCCCGGAACTGGGTTAATTCGAGAAGATTACGGATTGATGATCTTTGTATATTTCGGTATGCAAATTTTGTTGAAAAGTAATTTGATCGCATTGGCTTGAACCGGGCAAAAGTCGTAACAAGGTGGCCGTAGGTGAACCTGCAGGCCGGATCATTAATGATTTTAACACAAATCACACCTTGTGAGACTTATATCAAACGTATGTTTGATATAAAGTTATTTTGAATAACTATACGGCCGTTCTCTGGTTTCTATGGTTTATGGAGTTAGTGTAGAATGCCGTGCTAACATATATCCATAGATCCTTAAAGTTTATTCCTTTGGGTTTATGACTTAGAATTAAAAAGCATCTACTAATGGGATGCTGCCAGAACATGTTTTATTTTAATAAACAAAGAATATAACAAAGGATTTTGAATAATCAAACATACAATCCTATTCGGTGGACCACTCGGTTCATGGTTCGATGAAGAACGCAGCAAAATGCGTTAATTTTCATGACTTGCAAACTACATGAATGAAAAAGTTTCGAATGCAAATTGCGCCGTTCGTTTTTAACGAATGGCACATCTGTATGAGATTCGTATAAATTACTACTGCATTAGGCTTGTGAAAGGGCTTATATGTAGTGATAATTGAAGGATTTATTATGTCCTTCGTATGGGAAAGTAAAGAATTTTGGCATAGGATTCGTTGGATCGACCTTTATAGCTTTACTTAAATCTCATAAAATTTTTGCTTGCTATGTAACCTTTATTGGTTTCATAGCAGCATTTTTTCATAAGCTTTACTTGATAAAAGTAAAAACTTGAATTGACCATTTTTTTTATGGTTGAGATAAAAGTTCTTTTACTTGAAAAGTATATTGCTTTATGAATTAATGTATAGCATAAATTTTACCTTTTACGAACTCATATCAGGTGTGACTACCCGCTGAACTTAAGCATATCAGTAAGCGGAGGAAAAGAAACTAAAAAGGATTCCCTTAGTAACTGCGAGTGAAACGGGATAAGCTCAGCGCTGAATCTCTATAGCGTAATGTTATAGCGAACTGTAGCGTATAGCATGATACATTATATGAGGTATAAAATCTTAAGTTCTCTTTGACTAGAGTTCCATAGAAGGTGATAGGCCTGTTAAGATTTTTTATACCTTATATTTGTTTTATGTTTTGAGTCGGGTTGTTTGGAAACACAGGCCAAAGAAGGTGGTAAACTTCACCTAAAGCTAAATATGACCATGAATCCGATAGCAAACAAGTACCGTGAGGGAAAGTTGAAAAGAACTCTGAAGAGAGAGTTAAATAGTACGCGAAACCGAATGGGTGGAAACGGATAGAGTTGTCGAAAGATGGTAGTAATAAGTTGGAAAGCGATGTAACGGTTTGAGCTTTGTTATCGTAAGATTCAATGCTTGAATGCAGTTTATTGTTTAACAATGCACTTGCTATCATTGTGCTGATACGATTGATCATAACTTCTTAAGTTTTGTTAGAGGGCATATCTTCGGATGTGTATCCTGGCTAAATGGAAGATGTTTTTGATTAATTGGGTATGAAAGAGCCAAAAATTATGTAAATAAGATGGTGAATTAAAGTTAACGCATGCGTTGGCTTTTTTACATTGTTTTACTTTTATATATGATGCGGTTCTTTTTTATCAGTATAAAAGACAATCACCTATCTGTCCCGTCTTGAAACACGGACCAAGGAGTTTATCGTATATGCGAGTCATTGAGTGAATAAAACTCATTGGCGTAATGAAAGTAAAGTTACCTTTATGGTAATGATATGTGATCATGTAATTTTCGAATTATATGAGCAACATAGTCCCATCTAAATTGTTTACAATTGGGTGGAGATAGAGCATATGCGATGAGACCCGAAAGATGGTGAACTATGCCTGAGCAGGATGAAGTCAGAGGAAACTCTGATGGAAGTCCGAAGCGGTTCTGACGTGCAAATCGATCGTCTGACTTGGGTATAGGGGCGAAAGACTAATCGAACCATCTAGTAGCTGGTTCCTTCCGAAGTTTCCCTTAGGATAGCTTCAACTATTTATAGTTATACTCGGTAAAGCGAACGATTAGAGGTCTTGGGAACGAAATGTTCTCAACCTATTCTCATACTCTTAATGGGTATGATGTATATGTTTCTTAATTGAACATATACATTGAATATTAAGTTGAAAGTGGGCCATTTTTGGTAAGCAGAACTGGCGATGCGGGATGAACCGCAAGTAAAGTTAAGGTGCCTAACTTTTTGCTCATGAGACCCCATAAAAGGTGTTAGTTGATATTGACAGCAGGACGGTGGACATGGAAGTTGTAAACCGCTAAGGAGTGTGTAACAACTCACCTGCCGAATCAACTAGCCCTGAAAATGGATGGCGCTCTAGCGAAAGACCTATACTTTACTGTTATACTATGGTATAACTAATAAACAGAGTATAACATGTAGGAAGGTGTAGTAGTTAGCGTTGAAGGTTTACATTGTAAAATGGACTGGAGCTTCTACTAGTGCAGATCTTGGTGATAGTAGCAAACATTCAAGTGAGATCCTTGAAGGCCGAAGTGAAAAAGGTTTCCACGTGAACAGTATTTGAATGTGGGTCAGTCGGTCCTAAAGAAATTGCGCATGCAATTTTCATTATGTGTGTTATCATATTTTAATATGGTTTCACATGTTTTCTGAAAGGGAAGTAGGTTAATATTCCTACACTATGAGAATACGATTATATTTTAACTTCGGTTAATATATAAGGGGCGGTAACGTTATATGAACTCATATACGTCATATAAAGTTCAGAATAGAGATCTCTTCTCTATTTTAGCTATTTTGTCCATGGAATGAGATCATCTCGAGATATGGATAAAGATAGTGTAAAGCATAACGGTTTTTGTTATGTTCTGAGTGCTTTATATGACCCTTGAAAATATGAGGGATCCCTAATAATGTATTCCATAACCGTACCTGATTCCGCATCAGGTTTTCAAGGTGAATAGCCTCTGGTCGATAGAATAATGTAGGTAAGGGAAGTCGGCAAATTAGATCCGTAACTTCGGAAAAAGGATTGGCTCTAAGAATCGAGTATATTGGGTTTTTAAATGAAACTTAATGAAATAAGTCATGTTTGAGGGATCCTTCGGGTGAACTTGGACTAGTGCTTATTTTATTTTGTGAATTTTTTAAACTTGTTTCATTCTTTCGGGTTTGTAACGTCAATATACACTTAACGATTAGCTTAGAACTGACACGGACTCGGGGAATCCGACTGTCTAATTAAAACAGAGCAAATAGAAGGCGTTTATATGCGTTGACTATTTGTGATTTCTGCCCAGTGCTCTGAATGTTAATCTAAAGAAATTTATATAAGCGCGGGTAAACGGCGGGAGTAACTATGACTCTCTTAAGGTAGCCAAATGCCTCGTCAGATAAGTCCTGACGCGCACGAATGGATTAACGAGATTCCCACTGTCCCTATCTACTATCTAGCGAAATCACAGCCAAGGGAACGGGCTTGGTAAAGTCTGCGGGGAAAGAAGACCCTATTGAGCTTGACTCTAGTCTGACTTTGTGAAGAGTCATAAGAGGTGTAGTATAAGGGGGAGACTTCGGTCAATCGTGAAATACCCCTACTTTTATCGACTCTTTACTTATTCAGTAATACGGAGATTGTCTTCGGACTTTCTTTTGGAATTAAATGTTTTAATTTGATTAAAGCATGATCCGCACTGATGACATTGTCAGGCGGGGAGTTTGACTGGGGCGGTACATCTGTCAAATAGTAACGCAGGTGTCCTAAGGTATACTCAGTGAGGACAGAAACCTCACGTAGACTA
This sequence comes from Panagrolaimus kolymaensis, assembly GCA_028622995.1. Taxonomy (NCBI): domain Eukaryota; kingdom Metazoa; phylum Nematoda; class Chromadorea; order Rhabditida; family Panagrolaimidae; genus Panagrolaimus; species Panagrolaimus kolymaensis. The sequence goes on along the minus strand of JAJQJQ010000539.1, from coordinate 833 downwards.
AAAGGAGAAAAGTATACTTGATCTTGATTCTCAGTACGAATACAGACCGTTAAAGCGTGGCCTATCGATCCTTTTGGATTTAAAAGTTTTAAATAAGAGGTGTCAGAAAAGTTACCATAGGGATAACTGGCTTGTGGCAGCCAAGCGTCCATAGCGACGTTGCTTTTTGATCCTTCGATGTCGGCTCTTCCTATCATTACGAAGCAGAATTCGTAAAGCGTTGGATTGTTCACCCACTAATAGGGAACGTGAGCTGGGTTTAGACCGTCGCGAGACAGGTTAGTTTTACCCTACAGACAGTAATAGTTATTGCGATAGTAGTCCTGCTTAGTACGAGAGGAACCGCAGGTCCAGACATTTGGTATATACGCTTACTCGATAGAGTAATGGCGTGATGCTACGTCTGGTGGCTTATGACTGAAAGCCTCTAAGTCAGAATCCATCCTAGACGATTAGCAATAATACTTTTGCATCTCGGTGTCGAGTATGGCTAAAGTATGCATCTTCGGATGTAGTATTGCCCCATTATATGTCTTGAAAGAATTGGGTAAATCTGGTTCTTTTGACAAAGCCTTAATTACTAAGGTATAGTGTCGGGGTGTAAGATTTCTTGCAAACTACTTGATTACTGATCTTGGTGTTGTTCTCAGTAGAGCAGCGTTTATGCTGCGATCTGTTGAGACTTAGCCAAAGATCGGATGATCTGTTTTGATTCAAATTTTTTGTGTTTCACATTCATCTCAAAGGAGGTCCATACCCACCATGGGGAGGGAGGGAGGGAGGGACCCCCCTTTGAGATGTGAAAGCTTTAAACGCATTTTTTAATCGTTTTT
>JAJQJQ010000538.1:0-22011 GCA_028622995.1 Panagrolaimus kolymaensis | reverse complement strand
ATTTGCTGAATTGTTGCAATTGAATCTTGAAATCGTTTGACTTCATTGATTTCTTTATCAGGGACAAATTTGTCTGTTTCATCTCCATCTAATGAAAATAAAATATTATCCTTTAAAATTTAGATTAAATGGATACAAACCGTCATAGAATTTAGCTAAACTATGAACACATTCTTCTAAGCTATTGTAAATATCCTTCATTGAATTTTTAGCTTCAGTAAATCGTTTCAGTGGTTCATCGCGGCTTGTTTTTCCTAGAATCTTTCATCATTAACTTTTGAATGATAATTTTTTTAAACTTACGTCCTGCATCACCACCACCATTTAAATGATGAGGTATGGTACCCGACATATCTCCAGGAGAAGTAGGTGAATGAATAATTTTGATGAAGTTTTTCGAAGAAAACAAGAAATGAGCCAATGGAATTGAAAACCACCGGTGTCACTTGTTTTCAAAAAAAGTTTTTTAACTCAAAAAATAGTTGATTGAACGAGAGCAAAAATAAAGAAAAAAGAAAAGGTTGATGAATTAAATAATGACGTAATAACGAAGGCGACGATGATTGAAAGAAAGTTTTCAAGTGACTAGAATTTCACCATTAAAGAACCAGTTGAAGAAAAAGGTTTGAACTTATTGATAAATATTAGGAACATTTTGCCCTTTTCCGCGGGATATATATAATTGTTTATTGTTTGCTTTGCGTGATCATGATTAATAAAATTCTGTTAATCAACTATGATGGATCTTCGATGTGATGATGAAAGCTTTTTAATAAAAATCATAAAACCGCTATTACATGCATTTTGAATTACAGTAGTTAAAAGTCTCAAAGCGATCCGAAGTTAAGTACATTCAATCAAAAATTTCTTGAGATTTCGAAATTTCTTTTTTCTTCCATGTTTCAAAACTTTTTCCATTGCTTCAAAAAAAAAATAGTTACATTTTTACAATAATTTTATTATATTTGCAAACGATATAAATTTACGTGTACCTTTCTCTATTGCTTCCTTCGTTCTTTCTTTTTTGTTGTTGTTGCTATCTTACGTATCATATTCTCGTGACCCTCCATTGAAGTTTATTTTTCCTTCTCTCTTTTTTTATTTGTTTCTTTGCTTACCAAGCTGTTGCTGTCAGCAAAAGAAATTTTTTTAAAGCTCTGATTTTTTCTCCTCATATTTTATTTTTGTTGCCACAAGCAAAACCCACGTTTTTTTGTTTAAAAACGGAAACGATAAAAGGGTCAAAGTCTTTAAAAATGTATTCCTCTTTTTTTCAAAGTTCATCAAACTGTTTTTTCTTTTGATAAGTTTAAATTAGGCGTAAAAAAATATGGTTGATAAAAATAACTGTTGATTTTTTAATTGTTTTCCTATTTTTTTAAATGAGTATCATTACAAAATACAGGTTTATATAGTTGAATTATTTTTTTAGTGCATCGAACTTTTTTCATCTGTGTAAACAGATCGAGTTTTTTAATTTTTTTATGTAAAAAAAAACTCAAGATCACGTAAATTATTCGTGGAATGTCGCCCTTTTTATGGATTTTCTTTTTTTGATTACAATGGAACGATCGTTCGAGCGTTTGCTTTTTCTTTTGCGCAAAAATTCTTCGAAATCCGTGATGGGTTGCTTAGTTTGGGTAAACACAATGTTTTTTTTTTCAATCAGTTGAACATTTGTTTACCCATTTTTTGTTTGAATGATATTGCAATTAAAAGTGACCTTTGTACTTTAATTTTTATTAGCAGCAAAAAAGTTTCCTTTGAGATTGTCGTGACACTAATACTTTTTTTTCCAAAGACTTTATTATTTTCATAGCCACGTTAAGAGAGGCATAATTTATCCATCCCATTCAACCTTTTTCGTTGCTGTTCAATCCAGTATTGAACGTTTCATTTTTATTTCTTCCTCTCTTCCAAAAACTTTGCATTGATTCATTTTGCCGTTCTTACCGCGACGACCACTCCATTTAATGGTGTTTTTTTTCCTCAATAAGCAAATGTTTGCTTTCTTACTTTGCTAAAAGAACGTATGTAATTTGTAGACTTCCAAGTGTCGGTCGGTTGCCAATATATTGAATTTGAACTTCCTCATCGTTTTTCTTCTCATTTTTATTAGCTGAAAAACGAAATATAAACCTTCCCGTTCACCACATTTCCTTTCCACCGCTACCATCTGTTTAAACTTTTTTTACATCCGCCATGGAATTTAATGAAATGCTTATTTAAAAGTTAAAGAAAGAAAAAATTTAATAAGCTCTATTGTTTTGCAACGTGTTTTTTTGCGTCAACATTTTTTGTCATACCATTGTTTGTCTTCCGAGTTGCTGCTACCTCTTTATTTTCCTTACTACCAAATGAAAGATCATTTTATGGAATTTTCACATTTTGTCTGGTTTCAGGGTCCAGAAACAGTGGATTATTTGTGGAGCTTTATATCTTCAACATTTTCTGATCCATCAGAATTTGAAACAAGCAATGCAAGAACCTTCCAGGTCGATGATTCAATAGATTTTGAAGAAACAGAATTTCATAGTTTTGTTCGAAAACATATCGTAAGTTTTATTTTTCTTTGACTTTATTTTATTTACTCATTCGTACTTTTCAGATTATATTACTGTTATTTTTAATTATTTACCTCATGAGCTTTTGGATAATTCGATATCTCAAAACAAAACCTGATAATGATGAACTTTATGCTGGAGATGAGGACTTTTTGGTTTATAGAATTTCGTAAGTTTACAATCTTTTTTTTCTCTTCAAATCTCAATGTCATATTTTAGGATTTGGATGTGTTCGTGTTCATTAGCAACTTCAATTGGAGCTGTAACTTTGCTACCATTTTCAATTTTGGGATCTGAAGTTCTTCAACTTTATCCTGATAATTATTATCTAAAATGGCTCAATTGGTCGCTAATCAATTCAATGTGGACTTATATTTTCACCCTTTCAAATCTTGCTTTATTTTTTCTCCTTCCGTTCGCTTATTTCTTCCTAGAATCTCAAGGTCTTTCGTTCAATCAAAAAGGTCATCATCAAACTAAAACTTTTCGAGCCCGATTTGTTGAAACAACTATCGTTTGCTTCCTTGTTCTGGTGCTCTTCGTTGTTCTTGCAGAAGTTATCTATTCATTTTATCAATCAACCTTCACATTTTCGTTATTCAATTATTCCATTCCGCTTGTATATTCTCTTGTTTCTATGATTGGTGTATGTATTTTACTTATTTCAACTCCACTTGGATTCTCTCGAATGTTCGATGTTTGTTCAAATTTGCTGATTACTCCTAAATCAAATTCAAATGATTCGATGTCATCCACAGAAAACGAAGATGTTCAAAAGTTAGAAGAATGGTCTCAAAATCGTCGTAAAAATGGTTATTTGAATTTACCAAAAAGTTTTGTGGATTCCAATGGTTGTTGTTTTACAAGAGGATCATTTTTAGATGGAAGTAGGGGTGATGCTGATAGTCTTCTTCGACCGATAAAACAACTCAAGTTAATTACTCCACCTAAATTTTCATTTATTCGACGAACCTTTACTAGAATTTTATATGCTTTTGAACTGTTGAAGTATCCTGTTATCATGTTAGGATTACTCTTGCTTACTGTATGTTTTTATTCTTCTTTTCTATTTTTAATTTATTGTATGATTTTAGGTTCTATCTGTTTCAATGGTTCTTGTCAATTCGTTACAACTACTGTTTGGCTATCGAGCTTTACCTGCTTATGTTCAATATGTTGAGCTTCGTTCTAGGCATACTTTTGGAATTCTTGGTGCTATAGTTGAAACCATCATTATTATGTACGTTTAAGCATTTTTGATGACAATAATCTTACATTATGCTCTTTTTAGGTACATCGCAATTGCTTCGTTTGTTGGTATATATTCAATTCCATTCCTTTCAAAATATCATCCAAAGAAGGGCTCAACATCAATGACAGGAATCATTGGAAATTGTGCATTAATTTTGTTATTATCATCAGCTTTACCTGTACTTGCAAGAACTCTTGGAATAACGTCTTTCGATTTACTTGGAGCATATGGTCGTCTTGATTGGATCTCAAATTTTTCGCTTATAATGGGTTACAACTTTTTCTTTGCTGTTTTTACTATTCTCTCATTGGTAAACAAATTTACGTCGCCGGTTCGACGTGAAATTTATCGTCGTATTTGTGCTATTACTCGTCGAGATTCATCTGTAGGTCATAATAAAACTGACTAAAAATTGTTTTTTGTTTGTTTATAATTGTTCTGTTTACTAATTTGTTACTGGATATTTTTCTTGGTTTTTGATTGTAAAAATTTGTATGTTTTCTGTTTGCTTGCCCAAATATTTTACTTTATTGTTATTTTACTGGTTTTAAAAAAACGTGTAACAAATAAAAAGGAACGTATTTTTTGTGTTTCAATTGGAATGTCAAATAACAGAATTTGATTGAAATTCTTATTCGATAGAAATTTTAACCTGCTGATCGAATATGGCTTTAATTTCGCCGCTTGATATGATTGAACCATTTTCATTCTTGATTTTGGTATTCTTCAAACATAAATATTTTACATTCGAAGTAATGAAAGTAAATTCGGTGTGTAATAAATCCTGATGAAAAATGCAAACAAGGTTGGCAATGCATTTTTTGATTTTGGGTAAAAATCGTGAAAGAGCTTTTCGATCTTTTGATTCAAAATTTAAAACATTTCCAACATAAAGGTTTGAGAACTTGGCTCTATGAAGATCGTTGATTGAAAGAATCAACGATTGCTGAAAATATTCAGAACAAATTCCATCGCCAATTTCAAGGCGGTAAATGACCGGCGTAGGATGTAATGGAAACATTAATTTACAAGAATCAAACATTTTTTGAAGCATTGAAGGAGCTGATGAGTCCAAAAAATAGCGAATTAAGGGTTTGGGTAAACTCATACGCTGGTCGAATTGGTTATTTGTATTATATTTTGGATTTATGCTTTTTTTGATTTTCGTTTCTGGGGTTGGTTTAAAAGAATCTTAAAATATAATAAATTATTTTTTTACATTAAAAAAGAGCTTTTTGTTTGTCGTTACATACAATCAAAAATTGCAATTATATGTTCTGGAATTTCTCCATTTGCTTCCAAAACGTTCCGTTTACGACAACGATACCGTTTTAAAAGTTCACCAAAAAATTCCATGTTTTTTTCAAACTCTTCACGAGATCTTCGGAATAATGGAAGAGGTTTTTGTAAAAAAGAATTCAAACCGGATTCCAAAATACAATGGGCATGCTCTAATGTACCATATTTGAGTTCGCTCTCAATTAAATCCATCCAAAAATAGGTTATATTAGGGAAATGTAAATCAGCATTCTCCAATTCCAAACGAAATTCATCTCGCATTTCTCGATCATTCACAAAAAAATGCGAATAACGATAGTATACATGCAAAAACTCATTCTAAAATAAATATTTAATGATAGGGATAAAGTAGGGTTATCATTTCGAGAAAAAAAAAATGAAGAGAAACAACTTACGTAGCGCTTGATAAAATTTTTGTTTTGTTTGAGGCATTTTTTAAAATGCTGAATGTAAAACTTCCATATTTTTTTGTTTGTACACTTCCATTCCAATCCAAGTCGATATTCAATGTTATGACTTACACTTTTATCATGATCAATCTCTTTCAAACATTCAAGCCATTGATCGTCATCATCGCCTGCATTTTCCATTTTTTTCATTAAGTCCAAAGACTTTTTATATTTTTGTAAAATTAAATTGGATATTGGCTTCGCTAAAAAAATGCAAACAAAGATATTTTAATTTGAAAGTTGACTCTTTTTTAATGTAAAAAGACAAGAAAGAGGTTTCTTTTTTTGCCACTAACCTGAAAGATTTTTCAGCAATTCTAAACAAATTTTTAAATGTTTATGAGGAAAGCTTAAAGATTCTTCAAGTTTTTTTAAAATAGTTATTGTATTAGTTGCTAATGTACATTGTTGAAAAAGGTTATCGTATCCTTCCCAATACAGATGCTTTAATTTCCATTGATTATAAGAAGTTGAGAAAAAATGTACTCCTGCTAAGTTTTGATAATATGTATATTCTTGAGCATCGGGTAATAAACTAAAAAAATAATTACAAAAGGTTCTAAATTGAAGAAAATCAAATGAAGTATGCATGGTGGGTAAAAAGCATTTTTAATTACTAACTCTAAAAGTTGGAGCCAATATTGAGGATGCATTAAATAATTTTTACTAAAATTTTTCAAAACATTAAATTTTGAATTTCTATTTGGAGCAGCTTCGAAGTTTTTTAACATATCTGACAAAGCTATAACATAAGATGATGAAAGTTTATCCCAAGGAATATCCATGATTAAAGAATATTTAAAAGTAAAAAATTCAGTACTTCACAACAACACAAACTTATTTTTTTTTGTATACGAGTTATAAACTACCATCGAAAAATAAAATAATTTCAATCAATTTTGACCTAAAAGAAAAATTCAAGTGTTTACCACTAACTCACAACAATATTATTCACTTCGTCGTATCGCAAAAATTGCTGGGAAATATGCCAAAATCAAAACCTTTTGTATTTCCCTTTTACAAACGTTACTCAATTTATGATTTACACACTGCAAACAACCCATCAGTCATGAGAAGCCATTCAAACTTAAAAACAAAGTGCAATATCACCGAAAGTAATTCTTGTTATAAATTGCAGAAATGATGACGATCATAGATATCTCTCATTTCAAAACATTACTATTCACAATAACCAACAAATGAAAAACTTCTAACTACAACTTTATTTTTTTTCTAAACAAAAAATGTAAACAATAAAATAAAACAAGAACACTTAATTTCTTAGTTTCAAAGACATTTCAAAGAGCTCGATCAAAAGCATCCATACATAAAACTTTGCGATGAGCTCGAAGAGCCGACATACCAGCTTCAGTACATATAGCCTGAAAAACAATGATGTAAACAACTTCGAAATAAACCAAACTAATTACTGCTACTTGCAAGAAGAAGAAAAAACACAATAACAAACAAAAAACTTACACGACAATCAGCACCAGGTACTTCACGTTCTTTAGTCATAATCTTTTCAAATTTGACATCCTTTACAAGAGTCATACCAGAAGTGTGAATATTGAAAATTTTGAGCTTTGTCTTTTCATCAGGTTTAGGTAATTCTATTTTGCGATCAATTCTTCCAGGACGAATAAGAGCAGGAACAAGAGAATCAATACGATTAGTAGCCAAAATAATTTTAACATCCCAAAGAGATTCAAACCCATCCAATTGATTCAATAATTCGAGTAAAGTTCTTTGGACTTCTTGTTCTCCACGAGATGTAGTATCAAAACGTTTGGTTCCAATGGCATCGATTTCATCCAAAAAGACAATACAATGAGCATGTTCTTTAGCCATTTTGAGTAATTCACGAACTAATCGAGCACCTTCACCAGAGGATTTTTGAACGAGATCGGAACCAGTTGCACGTAAGAATGTTGCAGAAGTTGAATGAGCTACAGCTTTAGCCAGAAGAGTTTTACCTAAAAATGAAAAGGTACAGTAACATCGAGTACCACAAATACATCCAATAGCCATGTTAAAAGTAATATAAAACATACCAGTTCCAGGTTCACCATAGAGAATTACACCTTTAGGAGCAGTGATACCAATTTCTTCATAATATTCCGGATGAGTTAATGGCAATTCCACAGATTCTTTAATTTCTTGAATTTGAGTTTTTAATCCACCAATATCATCGAAGGATTCTTTAGGAGCTTTTCCAAGTTTATATAAAGCAACTTTAGAGTCAATAGAATCTTGCAAAACACTAACAACAGCAAGAGGAATATTTTTGAACATGCCACCAGCTTTGACGAGAACAAGCGCATTCAAACAAATCAAGTCTTTGTCACAGATAGATAAAATAGGAATATACCATTCACGTTTAGAGCCTTCTACAATTACGACAGCATGTTGTTCATCATTGAATAATTCATGTACACGAGCTAAAGAAGTTGGAGTTTCACGAAGTGCTTGAACTAAGCGGCGTTCTCGACATTGATTATCCAAGGGTTTAAAAACATTTTGACGTTGAATGAATTCTTGTTCAAGTAGAAGATAACCATGGACCCGATTTGATTTCAGCATACGAAGAAGACATTGACGACGAGGAGCACGTTGAGATTTCAAATAACAAAAATCATCACAAGAATCTTTTGAGGAAGCAGATGTAGGATTTGGATCAGGTTTCTGAATTATTTGAGTATTGATATGTATAAAAGAGCAAGAAAGGTGTAAAAGAAAAACGTACATTAAAAGCGAGAGAGGAAGTACCGGCCATAATTTTCTTCGAATCATCAGCAGATTGTTTCATTGCACTGAAAATGGAACCATTAATACGAAAATAAATATAAACGAAATGTTACTCTTCAAATAGAACAAGCATTCGCTGCCCAAAAACAACACCATTTTCAGCCAAAATGCCACCATCAAGAAACCTGAAAAAGAAAGATAAAAATGTGATAAAACAACCAACAAACAAACTTGAAAATGCATTTCGCACTTAGTGGATTGTATGATGGGCAGGCATCACCATGTTCCTTGCATTTGTAAATTGCGTGTGAGTCAGATGAATTCAGGAAAAAATTCAAGCTAAAATAAATAATTAGTGAAAGTTAAGTGTTAAAAGCTTACATTTTTTCTTCTTTTTCAACAGTTGAAGATTCTTCTTTTGCAATTTGTCGCCATTTGGTCATACCATTAGATCCCTTGAAGCAATCACAGTAAGTTGTATGTCTTTCATAACCAGATGGATGCAAACAAGGTGTTCCACATTTTAAGTATTGTTTGACTGAAGCATGGAATCGTATTGCACAACGAATAAACTAAAGTAAATAATATTAGGATTAAAACCAACAAGAATACCATACCATTTTTTTCGCATCTTCTTTAGCAGTTAATCGGGCTTGGCTTGCCATATTTTATGTCGACACAAATCAAATAAAAATTTTAAAAAATTAATGAATGAAGAACCAATCAAAAAAGAGGAGTAAATTTTAGCGCCCGCCATCTACAGTAAGTTTGACAGAGTGTTAATACCTAAAAAAAGGTTTAAAAAATGTTGTTACGTAGGTTTTTTACGATATGGTTGCCATCATGTTAGCCTAATTTTTGTTTTTGTTATTTTTGTTAAATATAAATATGAGTTAAAACTTTTAATTATGTTTAACTAAGTTGAATGAATACCATTATTAAAACGATAGAGTATTGGAATCCAAATTATTCAAAAAACGTCATGAAATTAGTTTTATGATGTTGGAAAGCATTAAAACTTTAATAATGTCTCCAAATTTTTAGAATACCATGATAAGAAAAATTGAAGATTGTGTAAGAATTATCTTTTAGCTGGTCCTGCAATTATTAAAAAAATTCTTTAAATTTGAAATGATCACCCTTAATATTAAAGAGATAATCCAGAAAATGTGTTGTAAGAATTTGGGGAAGTTTCAAAGTGATGATTAAGGTGAAAACATTTTTCAAAGCGCTTAGTTGGTTATGCTTCCATGCTTTATTCTGAAAGTCCATCAACGCTCAAGGGGAACATCCTTTCAACGTAAAAAAAACAAAACCTCTGAATTTCAAATGACATTATTAATTTGTTTAAAATAAAGAAGCATATAGCTTATAATATTTCATAAGGATGTTTTTATTCATTTAAAACGAAGAATAGTAAAAAACAAAAACTGAATAACAACATACAGTATTATAAAGTAATAACAATTATAACCGGTTTAATTAATTGCAATGGCAAAATTTGAGTATCATAAGAAAACAAAGAGTGTCGATGGAAAATTAAAGAACGATTATTTACAAATAGACAAAGATTAAACAAATACATGAGCTAAGACTAAATCTAACACAAAGCTATCGGGTAATTAGACAAGAGGAGATGTTTGCTTTTCAAGAGTTCCATGAGTTTTTTCAATAATTTGTTTCATATTCAATGCATCACCAGGAGGAATAACACGACCATCAGGAGTTGTACACTTTTGATCTACTTCTTTTCGCAATACAGTATCAATATCAACTTGAGAGAAGAATGCAATAGATTTTGGTAGTTGATTGATTCCAAGTTTTTGAGAAATTGCTGCACGAACATACATATTTGAAAGGGTTAAAGCAAGAGCACAACGATATTTATCTTCATCAGCAACCAAGTATCGAATCTAAAGTATCATTCATGTTAACAAAGTACTTTATAAGCATGCCGAAGAAGAAAAAAACTCACTTCATCATGAATACTTAAAACGAATCTTGCTTTAATTTCATATTTTTCACATAACCATTTCATACAGACAAGAAGCATATGAAGAAAATCGACAGCTGTTGATTGAATAACCCAATTGATAACAGTACGCTTGTATTTTTGACGGAATAATTCAGCATCTGGCACACCCTCTGGTAAGGCTTCAAGAGCTTGACTAAGACGACAACCAAGGATTGGAGTTCGAGGACTATCTTCAAGTGCTTTAATTTCAAGGAAATTAAAAGTATCAGATTCACTAAACAATATGAAATAAATGGGTTAAAAAATGAATAAGAAAACTTACAATCCATCTTTGAAGAGTGAAATTTTTTGAGGATAATTTGGATAAAGTTTAACCAAGAATACAACGTAATCCGTCAATGACATGTAAGATTTGTGTTCTTTACTTTCTTTAGACTTCATATAGTCCTCAAAGAGGAATGATTGTTGTCCATCCGTATGAGTATAGGTTTGGAGAAAGATGCGGCCATCATGTACAATGTGTTGATCACGGTATTTCACAGGACATTCTTCTTTAATGAATTTGAGGAAATCATTCTTCAATTTTGGATTTAACTCGTAATACCTAAAACAATAATTATCAGTAACAATTCATCTTTTAAATTAACCAACTAACATTCTGTCGGTTCCTTTGGTGGTTGAAAACAGTTTGTCACTAAAAGTTCTTGCTGCTTGCTCACCAATTGCATTCTGTTTTAAAAATTGAACAGCATGAGATTTTCCTGCACCATAAAGTCGAGCATAATTTAGAACTTTTGCATGATCCCGACTAATTCCAACTTGTTTTGCGACAACCTAAAAAAATAAATGTAAGGATAAAGCTATGAAATTATTAAATAAATATAAAAAACTAACGGAATGTAAATCAGATTTATCAGCTTTAGAACCAGCAAGAAGCATTTGAGCAAAAGGTGTGGCACCAGCTTGTCCTTTTCCTGTTACAACATCACCAAGCAATGCGGCAAGCCTAAAAAACTTTGTTACAATAAAAAGCTAAATTTATAAACATACCATTGTTCTTGAGAATCAACATCTGCACCAACAATCTTCCATCCATCCGTGCATTGAACCATGGATTTCATATCAGTTCCAATTACACCTTCTTTAGGACTTGTTGATGTAAGCCATAATTTATGAGTTGCACGACGAGTAATTGTACCAGCTGGAATGATTGCAGGTGCGATAGCTCCAATCTTCGCATCATCGTCAAACCAGACAGTAATTTCATCTTGAAATCTTTCTTTGTAATTGTCCCAAAACCTGGTTGAACGTAAAATTGACAAATAATCAGATAAAGCTTCAGAATGTCTTGTTGCTCGAAAAAGTTCTGCTTCAAATTCATCAATATAATCTTTGGTAAAAGGACTTCCAACATTTTGACCAGGTTTGTTAGGATGAGGTAAACGATAAAAATCGAATATGCCAACTTTTGCTTCAGAAACAGATGGTAATGGAAGTTCAGGGAAACCTTTAGCACGATTTTTTTCAATAAGTTCCATAATTGATCTAAAAATAAATGTTTTTATGAAATCAAATATTGTAAAATTAGGAATTACTTATTCGGAATCATAACAACGTCACCACGTCTGACTTTCACATTTTCAGTATCAGAATATTCCCGACTTCTTTCAGCATTTGGAACAAGATAACCCCATCCAAAATCAGATTTATAATGTAACGGAAATGGTCCATAGCAAATCCCAAAAACACGTGGAACATCACGACATTTGAATTTTATATCAGTCGAAGAAATGCCATCAGTTTGAGAGCTCTTTTCGTTTGTTTTGAACAAGTTTAGATACCACTTAGGTTTGAATAACTTCTTATGCAATGACCAATCACAAATCCACATCCATGGATCATTCGTGTAAACATCTGAAGCAGACAATTCTTTCACAACTTGTAAGCTTGCTTGAGCAAGGCTACGAGCAGCTTTGTTATTTCTTTCAGAAGTTTCTTCATTACATTTGTCATAAAAGAGACGCCAATTGTCGGTGATTGGAAGATAAGCAGAACCCATTTCCATCATTCCAACATAAGTGATAGGATGAGGAAACCTAAAAAAAGAAAGAATAAAATCAGAAAATACTAATTAAAGCTTATACCTTTCTCGAAATATAGGATAAAGTTTTTGAAAGACTTCAAAAGTTGCTTGAACGTCTTCAGCGCAATACGTTGTCAGTGCTTGGAAATGTTCGCGAATTGTATCAATATTTTCTTTTATGAAGACATCTTGCATAGATTTATTGAGTTGAAGTTTAGTTGAATCCCCACAGAGTTTAGCATGAACAGCTCCAAGAGAATTTTTTGAAACACGAGAACGCCAAGCTCCAACCCATCTATTTGTTTTATCAAAATCTTCTTTTAAATCAGTTGTTTCATAAATCAGTCGTTGATGTTCTGCCATACGAAATACAGCGATGTTCATAGACATTGTATCCCAAAATCGTGTTGCAGTTTTCTGAAACAAATCAATAAGATAACTTTATGTAAGCAATAATCAAGAAATAAACAAACCTCTTGATAGTATTGTTCACGGACTCTTGCACGATCAAATCCCACATTGTGGCCGATAACGATTTTGGGAGTTTTTGTTCCATCTGGAGGTTCTAATGGTATCATATGTTCTAATCTTGTATACTTTGGAACTTCTGAATTGTTGACTAATCTATCGCTACACCAAGAATACCATGAAGTTGGAGACATTGCAATTGCTAAACAAGCAAGTTTACTTTCTGGAACACAAACTTCAACATCGAAGAAAAGAACTTTTTCATCAGGAAATGGTACAGCTTCCGATGCTCCAGTTTGTGAATCATATTTTGTCCAACCAGATGAGAAAATCCATTCTTTTGGCATTTTTGGTGCATGTTCAATCTTGGCACCTACGTCGAGAAGTTCTTCGTAACTAAAAATAGTGAAATAAGTTAGATTTGGTTAGAGAAGAATTACATAAAAACAGAGTTCTTGCTAATAAATAAGATGTTTAAAAAGACACAACTCTTTCCATGTAACAAAAGTTATCTTTTTCGTTTAAATTTACAAATAAAATTACCTTGCAAACTGCGCCCTTCCAATTTCATCAAAATGTGCCATTAAACCTTCTTTTTCCACAGATTCATGTAATTCAGGAAGCACAATCGATGCTAGCATATCATCAAGAATTTCTGGTTGTACATCACTGTTGAGAACATTAGGAAAGAGGTGTCGATGAATTTTTGGTGAGACAAGTTCAATTTCTTTACGAAGTTCATCATCTTGGTGTTTTTTGTTATGATTTTGAAAATCAGTGAGTTTTGGAATATCAGTAGTTGGAAGATGGTTGAATTTTGCAGCAGGAGAGTGAGAAGTTTGCGGTACAATATGACCATAATTGACTTTGGCACCAGCTCCACGACATGTTGGTAAAGCACGAAGAGAATGACGCCACATACGAGGTGATTGTGGAACAAATGCTGGATATGTTTGTATAGGCATGACTTAAGAACAATCAAATATAAGTATTGATGAAGCGCAGATAACGCTTCAAAATCATCCATCCACAAGGTAAGTAAGAAATCAGTTATTATTTCATCAAACAAGCAAAAAACACTTTCATAAAAGAGAACAGATAAATAATGTGAAAGTAAATATGCAAATAAGAGAGAGAGATGGAGAGCAGAGTGTTACACCAAAATGTTGAAGCTTCGAAGAATGAACAATGATTTTTTGAAAATGGAAATTGTAAAGGCAAGAAAAAAAGGCGCGAATGCATACAGCGGCTTCTACCGTATTCTTTCGCTCCAAAAACAAAATTAGCAAAAGCTTCTTTCATTCAAAACAAAACTTTCGCTTTTAGCCTAAATTGCCATACATAGTAAATGTTTTGGATTCGAGATTCAACATTTTTGTGTAACACTCTTAATACATACATAGTAAAAAATACAAATAAAAAATAGTTATCGATTTGATTCCAATAGTGCATTCTCTCTTGCAATGACTTCTTGATCGAATTCAATCATATAAGCAGTTCCTTTGTGCCAATGTGCTGAGACTTTACATGGAAAGTTGCTTTCCTAAAAAAATATGTTTATTAACCAATAATCAATGTTAAAACAAAATTTACCGTTAGAAAAGCTTCAACGATACCCGCAATAAACCATGCACAATTGAGATTACTTTTATCTTTTGGTAGCGAAATGAATGTATTTACAAGAGGATCTTTTTCAATTAGGAAATCTGAAATATAAGCAGTGGAAAAGATTAGCTTTAAAGGTATTTGAACAAACTTACATTTACAAGGATCATCATTGCTTCTTTCAAGTTTATCAGCTTCTTTGTTAAACAAATTCTTCCATACAGTACCTTTCACAAACATAAGCATATTTAGAAGCTTCGTATCGCGTTTATAGCTCTTTTCGCGTAAAACAATCAAATCAAGCAATCGAACACCAACGAATTTACCATAATCTGCTAACCTAAAAAATATAGTGATGGTAAGTTTTGAAGATAAATATGAAGTAAACTTACTTTTCTTGAAGTTCTTGTACAGTATTCACTTTATTCTGAGCATATCGAACCATTTCAGCGAAAAGTAAAGCATAAGTTGATAAATTTATTTCCGTTTTTCCTTTTGATAAGGATTTATCCAAGATACCAACGGTTTTACTTCGTTGCAACATTATTTCTAAACTTAAAAAAATCGAGTGTGGGTAAAGTTTAAAAGCAAAAAATAAAGTGGTTTGGGTTAACCAAATAATTCGAGTAATTCTCTTACAAAATTATTTTATTTACAAATTAATTTAAGGCAAAGCGAAAAGCACCAATTATTACGAGATCCTTATTAAAAAAAATTAAAACAATAAAAACTTGAGCAAAACTAAAGAAAAAAAATTTTAAATAAAATTTGTGATACCTGTGTGCTATAAATTAATGAGATACGGCAAGAGCGTTTATGAAGAGAAGAGCTAAGACTAAAATTGTGAAAACGAAATTTTTTTTTATCTTTGTCCATGATTCTGGTGGCAAGAATAAATGCAGAGTAAGAAAGACATGAAAAGTTCATGGGAAAAAGCATTTGAAAATTTCAAAGAAGGAAGGGCGATCAATGAAAGGCGTTTATTGGCAAGTTTGTTGTTTGCGATAATTTTTTAGTTGAGAAATGCAAACTATGTGCACAGATTTAAACTTTTTAGGGATTTTCTGATTTCTTAAATATAGCTAAATAAAAATTTAAGGCCTCTCATAAGATTCATTGCTATTAATTAAATCATGCATGAATGAAGAATCGGTATATTCTGAGCTTTCATCATTATCATCGTCTGCTTCTTCTCCATCTTCTGATTTGAAATAAACAATAGGCTTTGGACGAATTTCTTTTGATTCACCACCATTTCGAATCAATTCCAATCGTTTATTGAATAATTTTACAGCGAACTCATAAAGTTGAATATCGAGATGATTCTTTTCTCGAATAACTCGCATTTCTGTTTCCGTCAATGGAGTATCATGGGATTTTGATTTATTCCATTCAGCAAGCTCTCGAGTAAAACTTAAAATGGATTTATTATATAATAAGAATGCATCAAAGAAAGATAAAACTAACGTCATTTGAAAAGTTTTTTCAAAAATAAATTGACTTTCTTCCATTTTTTCTTTCAATCCAAAATATGCCAATTTCGAAGATTATTTTTAGCACTTTCAAGCATAATTTTGTCTCGCATTGTTGAATTCATCGTTGATGATGTATCATAACAATTAACTAATGTTAAATCCGCAAGCATTCGAGTTTGACGATTAAAAGCTAAATTGTATGGACATGAAAGAAATTCTTCCATTTCCACGCCATCCCATCCAACTTCAGGATCAAAACACATTGGTAATTGTTCGGGTGTTGGAGGTTTACCATTGCAAACATGCCTACTTGCAAGCCATGTAGCACCTCTTTCAACATGACGATATTCACTGATAAATCTTGCAATGGGTTCTCGAAGAAAGGTTGTATAAAAATATCGACGCTTCTGATGTTGTCCTTCTTTTTTATCAAGAACTCTATCAACACAACCCGAGCTTGAAAGTTCTGTATAATCTGCATGAAGTCCACAAGCCCATCCAGTTGAATAACGAGAAAATAGCCATTGCTCTTTACGTGAATTAGGTCTCAAACATGTGCAACGCTTTTTACCAACATTACAAACACATGGGCGTGAAATATTTAAATATTTAACCAAAAATCTTTCAAAACTTGTTCCAGCTGTTTTTTGAATATGCAAGAATACAATGACGTCGTTATTACTGATATCAAACCTGGAAAACAAAAAATTAGAAAGAACAATAAAACAAAAAAGCAAAGCTAACCTATTTTCTGAATCTTCAAATATTCGATTGAACGATAAATTCCATTTCACATACAAACTTGGTTTATAATTTTTAGATAAACTATTTTTATAAGCAAACGATCGCATTTCATCCAATGAATATCTTGCAGTAAATGAAATGGTTGAATATTCTGTATCGCCAACATCATTAAAATCAATAAAAAAATATGAAGCAAGTAAACCAATGCTGAGTAATAAGAAAATTAATGTTAAAGTTGATGCACAACAAATTGATGAAGGTCGAGCACGATTTTCAGGCTTCATTTATAACTGTGTTGTTTGTATTAGGACATGTGATGATGGTGGTGCCAACATAAATAAAATTCATTTACATTTCGATAAAGGTTATCTAATAATAGTTATTGATGGTATTGAAGAGTTTATCAAAAAATTGGTTTTTGCAGTAATAAAAAATTCAAAAAAGCAGACGATGTTCGTGGTTCTCATTCGTTGTAAGATGCCATGGTTGATGTGAACCTCTTTTGGCCAATTGCTGACGAGGGTTATTCGAAATTTTGAAACATTCATTTTTCTAAACAATTGTTCGACCATTTTAAAAGAAAAATTCATCGAAGTCGTCAACGTTGTTTTTTTACTAAAGTATTTTTATTTTACTGGTAACAAGGAGACTTCAATGAAGCATAAAATATTATTTCTCCTTTCATTCCTTGTTTTATTTTCTTTAAGTAAGTTACATTCTTTATTTATTAATTTCAAAGTTTTATAAAAATTTTCAGTATCAGCACATAGTAAAGTTCAACTGACAGATATTCAAACATTAACGTTACAACGAGGTCAATATACTCAAGGACGAAGAAGTCAACCTGTGCCACAATTGAGATGTGTTGGTGGTTCAGCTCAAGGACAATATGCTCCTGCTGTTGTTCAATGTTACAATAAAGGATTTGATGGACGTGATGTTCAATGGGAATGCAAAGCTTCAATGCCAAAAGAATATGAATTTGGAAGAGTAAGTTTTTGGCATTACCTTATCATATAATAGTTTCTCTTATTAAATTTCTGGTTTTTATAATAATTCTTTTTAGATCTCTGTTACTTGTGAAGGATATGATTACCCCGATGATCCATTTATTCTTGCTGGAAGTTGTGGACTTGAATATGAACTCAATGCTGCTCCTCTTGGTTCCGCTTCATATGCTAAAAGAACTCCATCAGCGCCTTTTGAAGATGATGAACATCAGTGAGTCATTTAAACATTTCCCATAATCTTTTAACTAATTTTTTATGTTTTTAGTGTAAACTGGTCAGGGATTATTTATTTTGGAATTGTATGCTTCGTTATTTATCTTCTTTACCTCACATTAAGTGGTCCACGACCAGGAAATGAAGGTGATAGAAATCGTGGATATGGTGGACTTGGTCCCGGATTTCCTCCTGGAGGTGGTGGTGGTGGCGGTAGTGGTGGAAATCCTCCTCCACCTGGATTCAGAGCTTACCCACCATCATATGATGAAGCAACGAAAGGAGCATCTTCAACAACTACGGGTGCACCAGCTGCTGGTGGTGGTGGCCCAGGATTCTTTACTGGTATGGGACTTGGTGCTCTTGGTGGATACTTTTTTGGAAATCGTGGAAACAGAAATGAAGGAGCTTATCGACGAAGAGGTTATGGATGGGGCGGTGGTGGACAAACTCAATTCGATCGTGATACTGGTTTTGGTTCATCGTCATCATCAAATTATCATCTTCTTATCAACATTCTGGACCTTCATCATCTCGTTCAACATCAACTCATACCTCAACAAGCTTTGGTGGCACAACACGTCGTTAATCTTTGATTCATTTTTTTGTATTTATGTTTATGTATAAATTTTTAAATAAATTTTTATTAATCATAAAACAATAATAAAAAATATTAGTACTTTTTTTTAAACTGCTGTTTTTAGAAAAAACATATTTTGAACTTTATTAAGAAAAAAAGGCAATTTTTTATGCTTTCACCGGATTAAATTATTGTGCATGTTTTGCTTCGATTATTGAACTGCTCTTCTGCCGTTTATTTCTTTCTGCTATACGATGAACATGATCTCTGACCTAAAATAAAAGTATGGCAATTAGTTAATTCTTATGGTTTTGTGGAGGATTTGTAGTTAAGGAAGCTTTGCAAAAATATGCATTTTACTTTATTTCTTCACAACTAACCTTATTCCTATCTTTTTCATGTCAGGTGCTTGGCATTGGTATAAAATAATTCGATAGGTTCCAATAATAGCATCCTTGGCTCCTTTACCAGCAGCTGATCGGATCATTTCATCATCAATTCCGATGTCTTTTAATTTTTCCCAAACTTCTCTTTCTGTTTGATCTGTTTCAAGCTCTTTTCATTTGGGGTTATTGAAATTGAAGATATGAATCAGGGAATTTGCTTTGACTCAACCAATACATTTTCTAAAACACATACAACGTTTTCACATGGTTGATTTGGAAATTTTTTGTTGCTTACTTTTATATCAATCACTGAAGCTCGTTTGAGTGGTTCCATACAAAGGAGCCGTTGAATAACATATTGTGCAAAACCACTAACATATTCAGGCACGGTATATGTTCCTTTCATGATATTTGTTTTGAGGATTTGCACTGTTTCTCCTCGAAATGGTGTAACTCCAACAAGCATAAAATAAAGTGTTACTCCCAAAGCCCAACATCGACCATTGGGCCTAAATAATTTGGATCGCGAAAGAGCTCAGGAGCAGCATATGGAGGTGAACCACAAAAGGTGTTTAAATGGGTGTCATCCTCGTATTTGCACGAGAATCCAAAATCAGCGAGTTTGATCCATCCAGGTTGAGAAAAAATTACATTTTCAGCTTTGATATCTCTATGAACGATGCCTTTAGCGTGCTAAAATTAGAAAGGTAATTAGCAAAAGTTTATTCACAAAGAAAGGATTATTTTAAAAGAAGATGGTGATATCTTTAACTAACTACAGTAGCACTCTTTTTTTCGTCATCAAAACAATTATTTCGTACTTTTTTGGTTCCTTTTTGACAGTTAATTATTGTTTTAATAGCTACCTAGCATCTATTAAGAATTATAAAAAAAGAAGAATAATAAATAAGTTTTAACAGCAGCATAAAAAAAGAAGAAGGAAGCTACAAAGAGTGCAAAGTTTTCGTTTTTTTACTTCTGCTTCTTTTCACAAATCTGCTTTTTCCATTTTTAAAGGATAAAAATGGATTTATTAAAAAGGCATTAAACATTTGAAACTTCATGTTTTTAGCTACCAAAGAGATAATATTTAAGCAAGTCAAAGAAAACACCAAAATAAAATCTTTTAGGATTAAAACACATTGGCTCACATCTGTTGTTATCTATGGTCATATGGAAGTGAGTAACTAACCCTAAGATAATGCGCAATATTTATATTTTAAGAGAATAAATCGAAAAAGATAAAAATTCTATAATTTTAACTATGATTTGATGACAGTTTCAAAATGTATTTAGTATTGATGTTTTCATTACTCAAATTGTATCCATAAAGCTTCCTTATGAATTGAATCAACCAGGGAGAAACATGACAAATTGAAAAAAAATTTAGGTAAATGCGAAAAGTCGTTAATGTGGTAAAGAAAAATATATATTAACTTACTAAATGGGCTACAGCTGATACAAGTTGAGCAAAATAGGTTTTGCTGTTTCTTCCGTTAATTTTCCATTCTCATGAACATATGTATAAGTTCTCCACCGGCGGCATATTCCATCATTAAATAAACTTTTGAAAGGGTTTCGATCACTTCAAAAAGTCGTATTACGTTTGGATGATGTAATAATTCCATTGAAGCAATTTCTCGTGAAAGAAGTCGTTGAGCTTTTTGATCCATTTTAGATTTATCCATAATTTTTACAGCTACTTTTTCTTTTGTTAAACAATGAATTCCAAGTTTAACTTTAGAAAAATTTCCAGCTCCCAATTCTTACCAAGTCGATAGAAGCCTATCCTTTTACCAAGGGATATTTCACGTTGAACTGCTTCATCCTCTTCAAGTTGAAGTTTAGTTTTTTCATACAAGGATTGTGATGGACTGGAAAGGCTGGAAGGGAGGATGTGGAAGCATGGCGAGGAATATCATCGGATGGGTGATCTTCGGATGAAGAGCACGTGAGAGTTGGTGCCTAAAAATTGGAATTGTAAGAATGTGGATTTTTGAAAAGTCTGAATTTTTGTATTGTTAAAGGTCATAATTTTTAAGTTTTTTTCACATGTAACTCAAACATGATTTTCCAAATTACTCAATGTTAGAATTTCTAAGCAAAGGTGAAGCTCATTTGCTTCAAAAGTGTACAATTTTTAAGAACCCCAAAAGCTAATCCACAAAGATATCAAACCTTTTCAAATTTATGTCTTGCAGCATGGAAGCTGCCATGCTTTTAGGGAAAGGTTTGGAAGTGGTTGAAGCAGACGATATCGAAGTAGCGATTCCACTTTCATCACTTTCAGCTGACATCTTTTGATTATTCCTCAATTCGAGGATTCCAACGAAGATGATAAAGATTCTTCATAACCTGGCGATGGAGCGGGATAAGGTTTTTCAGAAGCCAAAGTCATCCTTATTCTTAATTTTTTTTTATCCGGCTTTCCTTTAAAGGTAACAAAAAAATTAAAGAAAGAAAGTAAAGAGAAAATGGCAGAATTCACGTTCTTTTATATAGGTATTGAGCAGGGCAGGACAAAAAAGCAGCTAAGAGGTAGGCAAACAAATATGAAAGCGTCCACCTTCTTTCTTTGATAATAATAATCTTTTAAGGAATTTTATTTTCAAATCCATCGGATTAAGGAATTTTCACGAATGTAAAAAACAAAAAATATCTCCTTGTTGTTATGGATAGAAGGATTAAATATTTATTTGAAAGAGAGAAGAAGAAAATAATAAATTGAAAAAAGCCATTAGTTAATGAGGAAATCCACCATGTAACTAACCACAAAGAAAGTCTAGGAGTCACATCCTTCTTGTTAAAAAAAGTGTGAAAAGTTAATTGCTTTTTTATTAAATCAAATTCCTATTAAAGCCTTTTAAGTGATATATTTTTTTGGAGATAAAAAATAAAATACAGAAATAAGCAAAAAGAATAATATACCGGCTGGAAGCCAAGCGAGCAACTATCGTATTATTTCTCTATGGCTTCTTCAATGTTCAAATATTAAATTTGTCGATACAAGAGAATCCAAAGACTTAAATTATTTTTTCAAGAAATTGCTAAAATTTCAAATACGACGATTTATGTAAAAACAAACGATTCTAATCCAACAATTTTATTATTTTTGTTTATTTTTTTGAGAGATTTTTTACGAAAAAAAACAATAGTAAAG
>JAJQJQ010000537.1:0-22043 GCA_028622995.1 Panagrolaimus kolymaensis | reverse complement strand
AATTCTGAACTTACACAAGTTCCTGTACAAATTTTTAATCCAATAACTGGGAGTGTTCCACAAATTTTGCCAGAGGCTAAAGAAGTTCGAGATATGCTTACAATGTCTGAATACCTCATCGCGGAAGCGGCTGAAGCTGCTGCAGCAGCATCGACTATATCTGCTGAAAAGCCACCTCTTCCAAAATCACCAAAAACTAGCGCAGAAAGTAGCAAAGAAAAATCACCTCTAAAAGCTACAGCTACAAGTAAAAGTTATCAATGGAGGGATTGGAGAATCATGCACCATGATCGTTTAACATATATTTGGTCGGATGCTGTTGCATTTCAATTAAACGAAGATGAACATCTCAATATTTTATGGAAAATAAAATTGGTCAAACTTTATTATTTTTAACCACTCAAAAGGTTGATGATTCTGAAAGTAGTCGACGAGAATTTATTCGAAATTTTATGGAGACTAAAGAAGCTATCAGTGAACTTCCATTGCGTCACGTTTTTGAAGATAACAAAGATAATTGGATTGGATTTGGTTCATGGGATTTTCTTTGTTTGGATGGAGTCAAATTGGAAATAACTTTTAGCACAGTCGAACATAAAAAGCTTGAAATCTTTCATGATATTCCTGGATTTACATATAATTTTGATGCAGATGCAACAGAAACATATATGGCTGAACAAATGTTAAGCAGTGTATTTGCAACTGGATGGATCAAAATAAATCCATTAAAACAAGATCGAAAATCAGCTAAACGTGAACGAGTTAAACAATTGGCTCAAGATATTTGGGAAAAATATTTGAAACATTGTAAAAATAATATGCGAAGTGAATTAAAAGCTCTTCGAACTAATGCAAAATCAATCGTTGCATTATTTAAAGAAATTGATTTAAATGATGGACGAAGCACTAAAGAAGAGCAAGAACGTCGATTGTATAATAATTTGGAACAAGTTCGAGATGCTTTATTGAATGATAACACTTTGTCCATTTTTGAAATTGCTCATTCTGGCATTGTCAAAGCTTTATGTTTCGTACTCGCTCGATGCGTTCAAGACACCGATGGCCTCGTTGCAACTACCTTTAGACGAGTCTTTGCTGGTGAAAATGTTATGAATACAATAGCTCGAAAAATTGTATTTGTATTGGAAGCTTTAGAGAAGTTCCCTGTTCTCAAATATGATAAGCCCAATAGCAGCGTTAGTGGCATGAAACTTCTCACTCGCAGATTTCGATTCCAACTAGAACAAGCCGATCCAAAACATTGGCTTCAACAAAAATTACTCAATAATACTGGAAGACAAATGAAAGCTGATCCACTGTGCACGGTTCAACATTTAAAACATTATTTAATTCAAATGCTTTCCAAATTTTGGTTTGATACAGAAAGGCCCCATCTTGAATTTGTTAAGAAAATTATGGAATGCAAAAATAATAAGAAAGAATTGAGCTTTCAATATGAAAGTAATTTTGATAAAAATGGTATCATTTATTATCTTGGAACTAATGGTTTAACAGAAGAAAAATGGGTTAATCCTGCCACTGCTGGATTGATTAAAGTTGGAAGCAGCGATGGCAGACATATGCCATTTGATCAAGCTGATGCAATATTTAGTCGTGAAACAAAACCAGCAAATTGTCATACTGGCGATGTTAAAGGAGCAAACTTTGTTTTTGATCTTGGTGTTAGTGTTTATCCAACAGTTTATACTTTACGCCATTCAGAAGGCTATAGTCGTTCAGCATTAAGAAATTGGACTTTTGAAGGTTCAACAGATAACAAAAGATGGTATATCATTTCTCGTCATGCCAATGATGAATCCCTTAATGAACCTGGAGATACCGCATCATGGAGTATAACAGCTAATACTGAAATAGCTTTTCGATTTTTCCGAATTGTTCAACAAGGGTTGAATGCAAGTGGCAAAAGTCATTATTTATCTATTAGTGGCTTTGAACTTTATGGCACAGTTGTTGATGTTTTGGTAAGCGTTAAACTTGGATTTATGAAAACTTTGAAATTGCATTTTAGGCAGATCCAATACCACCACTTCTTATTCCTCGACTTTATCCTCGACCAACCAGCTCTAAACCTACACCTTCCACTGCTTCAGGGAGCAAATATTCATGGTCATATAAACCATCTCGAGGTGCTGGAGGTTTTAATCTTCCAAATCCTGAAGATAATTCATTTGCTCACCATCGCGCCATAGTTCGTGCTTCATTATCAGAAATTAGTGGGAGCGAAAGCTTCAATAATACTGGTTTATCAGCATTGCAAAAAGATGCAAAGCCTCCAGGAACTAATATCGATGCTCCTCCACATCGAATAGATAAAAGTAAATTGGACAAAGGCAAACTTCGATTATCGAGACATTCAACTGAAAGAGAATATTCTATAAATGCTGGACCATTTGATAGTTCGGATTCACCTGTTCCAATTCGAGGTTGTGGAACTCAAGATTCTGATGGGATTGTATTTGGTCCAAAAACTATTCCACATTCTGAAAGAACTCCTATGGAACCAAAAGTGGAGGATGGATATCCAAGCATTTTACGTGGATTCAATGTAAAAAGCACTCAACCTGATAAAGCGAATTCACCATATGGCAGAGCATTAAATGATGAAGAAAATGGAAAAGTCCGAGTTTTATGGGATAATGGAGAAATTGAAAATCTCAAATATGGCAAAGATGGAATTTATGAAGTCAAAGTTTTAGCTAATCAAAAAGTAACTTCGCCATCGTCAAATAAAAATCCAAACGATTCACCAGAAGCTTCATCATCATCTACCAATTTATCGGCAAATACAACAATTGCACAAAAATCCATGTCAACAACAAATTTATTCGATGAAAGAAAATCAAGAAGATCTGTGGCTGCAACCAATCAAGCTGCAAGCGCTGAATCATTACAACATCAAACTCCATCATTGGAAAATCTCCTTTCGCGTGCAAGACTTTTCCATGAAAGGATCCCTGAAGCTGGAGATGAGCAATCACAAGCAAATACACCCGAACCTTCAAACAACGAACAAAATTTGACTGTTTCAGTAGCAGCAAGCACTTTTGGCGGTGGTTCACATCCAGTTTTATCCACCACTCGACGTTCAGCTGATTCTGAACCAAGTGCAGCATTTAGTCATACTTCAGTTACTTCATCCACCTCAGGTGGCGGTGGCAATAATCAACAAAATGAAAATGAACCTGATGGTAGTAATAGCACACGACAAAGAAGTAGTCGATGGGCGCCAGTTTCATCCTCTCAAGAACTTTTCAATGAAGAGGATGAGGCTGAATTGCAATCACAAGAAGAAGAAAATGAAATTGATATTGAAGCTGATGCCGATGCGGAAGAAGATGAAGATGATGAATATTATGTTTATCATGTTGCCGCACAGGCAGCAGCCAATCAAAATTCGGGCATGTTCGATCTTGGTGGAGAAGGAAGCTCTTCAGGAGCATCTCGAAATCCACAAAACTTCACGTCTAGTGAATTATATAACAATTTACTTGGAAACTATAACGTTGTTTTTGGAAGTGATAATGGAAATGAAGAGCGTTCAGCAACCGATGATGCAAGTTTGATGAATGATTTGCGAGCTACAGTTGCTCGAGCTGAAAGAGAAGGAAGTAGCACTTCTGGCAGCCGTGCAGCTTCCACAAGTGTTAGTCGCCCATCTCGATTTAGTAATTATGCTGATGCCCTTCGAACTGTTATGCAACAAGTTCTTGATGCAAGTGGTCATGGTGATAGTGAAGAAATCGAGGATGATATTCTCTTTAATGATGAATATGATGAAGAAAACACCGATGAAACTGAAGAAGACATCGACGATGTCCTTACCCAAGGCATTGCAAATGCTGTTGAAGCTGGACATCCTCGACATCTTTTTGGTAAGCAAAAATTATTGAAACTTGCTTCTAAAAATAATTTAATTATTATAGGCCTAAGTGACGCTACAGCTGCTACTGCTCGAGTAGGTAGAATTCCTGCAAGCGATGCTGCTCGAATTGCCATCCGTAATATTGTTGGTATTCCACCAAGATTTTATGATATTCTTTCCCCCATGAGTAGCTCACGACAAGATCCTGAACATCATAATACAGGGTCTCGATCATCTCGAAAAGCTTTAAGACAGTGGGATGATGACTTTACACTTAAACCATCTCATTCCGCTCTAATTCCAGTATTTGATCCTCGACCAGGTCGAAATAATGTTAATCAAGTAAATATACTTAGAAAATTGATTTTTGCTATAATTTGCATATTTTAGACTGAAGATGTTGAATTGCCAACCAACAACGTCAAAGATGAAACTTTATTCAAGCGGGATTTGGGACTTCGATTTAATCATAATACAACCATTGCTAAAACCGATATAGAATCCAAAGATTTAAAAATATATTTAAGTGGACCAAATATTCCTGGAATTAAAAATGCTACAATTGAAATGGATAATGATGAACGAAAACTTCTATTTTATATTCAAAGAGTTCTCAATCTTACTGAATGGGGTCTTCACGCAGGAAAGCGAACAAGTTCAAAAATTCGGGAGCCAACTTACACTCTTATTTATGAAATTGCTGGATATCATGATCCCACAGTTGAAATTACAACTTTATCACCAGCTAAACTTGCAAATGGTGAATCCCTTGATCTTCCAGTTCAAATGGCTCTTGATTCCATAATTTTCTTAAAAGATTTCATTCGGGTTTGGAATCTTGGTTTGCAAGCTGATGCATTTATTAGTGAAAAAATAACTCAAAAAATTGCTCAAGAATTAAGTGATCCTTTACTAGTTTCTGCTAATTCACTTTCTGAATGGTGCAATTTTATTTTAACCAAGCATAAACATCTATTTTCAATTGAAACTCGTCGAAATTATCTTATGGCCACTGCATTTGGAACAACTCGAAGTATAGTTTGGGCTCAAAATTTGCTTGATCAAGCTAATGAACAAAATAATGCTCAATCTCAAAATCGTCGAGATGATAACACTGATTTCCGAATTGGTCGATTAAAGCATGAAAGAATTAAAGTTCCTCGAAATGATGAACTTTTTGATACAGCTATGCGTGTTTTAAAATTCCATGCGGTTCGTAAAAGTGTATTGGAAATCCAATACTTCAACGAAGAGGGCACTGGTCTAGGTCCAACTCTTGAATTTTATGCGCTTGTTGCTGCGGAATTTCAACGCAAATCACGTGCTGTTTGGATTTGTGATGATGATGATAGCGTTTATACTAAAGTGGATGAAAATATTGAAACTGATTTGGGTAGTGGTAAAAAACCTCCAGGTTATTATGTTCGTCGTCCAGGTGGCCTTTTCCCAGCTCCAATTCCACCCAACACAGCTGAAAGTGAACAAGCATGCATTTTATTCAAAGTTTTGGGAATTTTCTTAGGAAAAATTATTCAAGATAGTCGTTTAGTGGATATTCCATTATCCATTCCATTATTAAAACTTTTATGTCTCGTAAGTTGACTTATTAAAAATTTGCATTTTATTAATTTTATTTAAAATTTTTAGAGCCCTGATGCATTTACGTTGGAAGGTGTGTTGACTCTCGATGACTTTAGCGTGGTTCATCAAGAAAAAGCTGAATTCATTCGAGAACTAAATAATCTTCAAAGTAAACGTGATACGATTTGGAATGATCCAAATCTTAGCCGAGAACAACGCTTCCATAAAATTCGAAGTTTAAGACTTGATATTGCCAATACCAAATGCGCCCTTGATGAACTTGCATTGACTTTCGTCGTGGATCCTCCATCCAATGTTTTCCAATATCGCGGTTATGAACTTATTGAAGATGGAGCAAATGTGGAAGTCACCCTTGGCAATGTTGATGATTATGTTGAAAAGGTTCTTGATTTCCATTTAAATACCGGAATTCGACCACAAATTGATGCTTTGCGTGAAGGTTTCAATCTTGTTTGTCCTTTGAATGCTCTTGGAATTTTCACTCCGCCAGAATTTCTCACAATTCTTTGTGGAGATCAAAGTCCTCAATGGACGCTTGAAGAATTGCAAAAATATACGGTACCCAAAAATGGATACACTCATGATTCAACAACTTTCAAACGATTTATTCAAGTTTTGGTTGAAATGGATCCTATTCAACGAAAATCTTTCTTGCAATTTGCCACAGGTTGTAGTTCACTTCCACCAGGTATAATTATAAAATTTGTTAAACATAAGATCGCAAAATAATTATTAAATTTAGGTGGCTTGGCTAATTTGCATCCTCCATTAACAATTGTTCGAAAGAGTGAAAGTGGAGATGGCGCTTATCCATCGGTTAACACCTGCGTCCATTATCTTAAAGTTCCAGATTATAGTTCCAAAGAGCTTCTAAAAGAACGATTGCTAAGTGCAACATTACAAAAAGGCTTTTATCTTAATTAAATCAAATCAAATTAAAAAAAAGATCATTGTTTTCAATTGTGATCTCGAAGATATTTTCACAAATAGTTTTACTTTTCAATCCTCAAAACAATTTCTTTTGAAAAAACAAATGCTTTCTTTTATTATTGAATCACAACAGTGCCTTGGCAAAACATAATAATAAGGTTTTTATTACACAATACACTTTGATTTAAAAAACCCTGTAAATCTTTCTTTATTCTTTCTTTTTTGTATACTCATAAAAATTAGCTGGTGTTTTTTCTTGATTGACAACAAAATTTGTATTTTTTTTTGATCGTGCAGTTTCTGCTATATTAAAACTAAAAAATCCCCTGGTCACTCAATCGCGTGTTTATAATTTTTTACTTTCTTTTGTTTGTTTCCATTTTAATAATGGTTCTGTATTTTTATTTTGTCAGACTTCAATTTTCTTGTATTGAATAAAATGTTTGTTTAAATATCAAAGAAGCAAACTACAGTCAACTTTTTAAAAAATGCATTTAAAAAACAGAAAAACAAACTTTTAACATTTTGCAGCGATATGAAACAAGCCATCATGGATGGAGTGAGTTTTCTTGATGGCGACGCCGTGAGAAAAATTTTTTTATGCCCTTCTCAACGATATTGCTCATCTCTGCTCCCATGATTCTCATTTTGCTTTTAGGGGCAAGAGGCGTCGTTGTCGTTTGTGAGCAAGATGGTCGAAAATTGTAACCGGATATTGGCAATGTTGTTGCTGTTGCTCAACCTGTGAGTTATGGTCTCGGTCGACGACGGCTCATTCCAACACTTATATTGTGCCATCTTCTTTCTTCTCTTGAGTTTTTTGTTTTGTTTTTAAAGAAGCTTTCTTCTGGCTTCAGAATATTTTTTAAATGCTCGCTCAAAAGGCCCTACTTCTAAAGAGAAGGAAGATGCTGCCAATGACTTAAGCCATCGACGACTATATTTTTTGCACAAAAACAGTTAAATAGTTACCCACTTGTACATAATGCCTCTATACAAGAAGCGAAGAAGCCACTTTTTAAAAAAGAATAGGGCGTAAAACCGCGAACTTTATGCGCACTAAGTACTTATTGTTTTTGGTAAAAAAGCTGCTTTTCCAGAAAACAAAGTGTTTATTTTCACATGCCGGATCATAATCGCCTGCTTTTTTGAAGTTAGAAAATTCCTTTTTGTTTTCGGTTTCATTTTTAGAATGATGCTTCGGCCTGAAATGTTATGCCGAGTTTGTGGCGATCGTGCCAGTGGTAAGTCAAAGTTATACGGTAATGGTGGTTAAAATTAATATTTTTAGGCCGACATTACGGTGTTCAAAGTTGTGATGGATGCCGAGGTTTTTTTAAAAGGTAATTATTTTTCCCTTAATATTTTGCTTCAAAACCTAAAATACCCATTTTTAAGATCCATCCGTAGAAATTTAAAATATGAGTGCAAAGAAAATGGCATCTGTATTGTTGACGTGAGTCGTCGAAATCAATGTCAACATTGTCGTTTTAAAAAATGTCTCATGGTTCAAATGAATCGAAATGGTTGGTTTTTTATTTGTTGCATATTAAACTATTAAAATTTTTATCAAGTGACATTTTTTCTCAGCTTCTCAATTTACTTTTTTTCTTTTCTTTTTTTGATAGTTATCTTAAATTCTAGTTTCAGCAGTACAAAATGAGAGAAGTGTTTATCCAAAGCAACAGTTACAGCAACAAAAAGCACAAAATAATAATCAGCATCGAATTCCATATTCTATGGTTTTGCCACCTCTTTCATCGGCAAATATGGCTTCGCCTCCTCCACTTTTAACACCTTTGAATCTCTTACTTAATCGGCCATTGATACCTCCGTCAAGTAGTTGTTATTCAGCATCAAATAAAGTAACAGATTTTACAATTAAAAGTCTAACAGAAAAAACTCCAATACCGAATGAAATGGATTGGTCCACTTTTCTTCATTCAATTTTAATTTGGACAAGTAAATTTCCACCTTTGAGTCAACAAAAATCTGATGATCGAAAACTTCTGCTTCAATCAAGCTGGCATTTATTGTTTTTATTTTATTATTCAACTCAATTTAACCCATTGTTTCATGATTTTCATCAAAAATGCATTCAATCGACGAAGTTGTCTCAAAATGAAGTTAATAAAATTGTTTACATAATTGAAACGCTTCGCTCATTAAAATTAAACCCAATCGAACAATGGACTTTTTCATGCATTTTACTTTTTCGCGCAGGTAAGACAAAAAGAAAATTGAAAAAAGGTAATTATGATAGTTTATCATAACTTTTTTAGATACCCCTCAATTGACATCATCGTCAAATATAAGATCGATTCAAGAGCAATCATGTCTTGCTTTGGCTGAATGTATGATTGCTGCATCAAATTTACTTGGACAAGAAGAAGCAAAAATTCGATTTGCTAAAACAATTTTACTAATTTCTCCGTTTCAAAATATTTCTCCTTCAATGGTTAAAGAATTCTTTTTACCCAATGCCAGCATTAATGATATTTTAAATCAAATTGAAAAAAATAGTACATAGTTAAATACACTTATACACATACAATAAAAAGTTGTTAGTTAATAAACATGTAAATTTATTTTTATAAAAACGGTTAAAATTTAGAAAAAGTACAAATTTATACAAATCTAATCTATCTATTCTCTATTATCTAATTCACTATTTAAAGTTTCAAAGTCATACACATACCAACTAGCTTGCTGTCTCACGGCTTCACGAACCTTAAAAAGTTTTTTTTAAAGTCTTAAAAGCCATAAATATTTTTTTATACTCACTTGATTGCCTCCAAAGCCAATAAATGCATCAGCTGGTGGAGATGCTTCTGCATCAGTTATTCCATCGCCAATCATAACAAGGTTACGGTAACCATGTAATTTTTTTAAAATCCCACAAACTCCAGCTTTTCCAATTTGTTGGTTTCCATTATCACTTGTAGGCTCATTGATATCAAACCCAGCATAAGTGCCATCTTCATGATATAAAATTTCATTTGCATAAACTCGATTAATTGGAATTCCAAGTCTTTGAGCGACTGGAATAATCAAAGGTCGAAACCCTCCAGAAACGAGATAAACATCCGTTCCACGAGTATGTAATTTTTCCACCATTTCTATGATGCCTGGCGTCAACGATATTTCATGAGTTTTTGCGTATTCTCTTACTTCTGGTAATGTAGGCTGCATCACTTCTAATCTGTAACACATATCGTTTCACAAACTTGAATTGTGTAAAACGAGTTTTCAATTGTGTGTTACCTCAAACGTAAAGCTTCTCTAAAACTCATTGAACCATTCATTGCACGTTGTGTACATGCGGCCACTTCTGCACCCTTTCCAAGATATGCAGCTAATTCATCGATTGCTTCATCCTTAAAAAGTAAAAAATTTAAGTTAACAAAAAGAGATAGATTTTTATTTACCGTGCATACTGTAGAATCCACATCAAAACAAACTGCATCAGAATTACGCCAAATATTTTTAATTCTTGATTCTGGACGATTGTTATAAATTTTTGCATAACCATTAAAAGATTTAAGAGTTTGATTTGAAGTATTTCGTTGAATATCTGGGCCCATGTTTTTAAGCGAATTAAAGCTTTGAACCAAAAATTTAAGAAAAGTTAATCGAGCGATCTCTGAAAAATGGGTTTATTGATTATCAAAAAACTGCAAAAAAATTAATAAAAGAAGAAGGATAACGAAAAATGCGTGGGGGAATTCAAAGATGCAAAAAAATAAAAAGAAATCTAGTTTATTAACGCGATAGAAATAAATAAATTTTCTTCTTTAATTAGCACCAAAAAACGAAAAAGTGATTACTATAGATAGGCATAAAGGCAGACGACAACGACAGTCAAAAACAACTTCAAAGATGAACAAAAAAAAAATAACTTCCTTTTTTGGTCGGAAAAAAAGACACGGTGAAAGAAAAAAGTGATTTTTAAGGATAAAAGTCTGGCAGCATTTTATACTTCGCGCCGCTAGAAATGGGTATTTGTAAACAACATGAATTTTATGATGATTTACCGACGACGATTAAAGAAGGGCAAAACAGCATACGTGATATTTGCGACTTTGCGTGTAACTTAAAAAAGGAACGAAAAAGGAAAAAAGTTAGTTATTGTACTTATTTTTATTTATAAATTTGGACGCCAAAAATCTTAGTGACCTAGACAACCTTTAAATTTGTAAACAAATAAATTTCCCAACCTCAAAAAAATTTAGAAATTAAGAAAAAGCTAAAAGTCATAGCTAACGAAAAACTTTTAGAAAGAACAAAAACAACAAATGTTCCGCTCTTTCTGATCTAATGAGTTGAAAAAAGATGTTTGTGCCTTTCACGTGTTTAAACCACCCCCTTTTTAAATACACATAATCATCGGCAGCAGCGGTGAAAAAATAAGAGTGATGTAAGTAAAAAAATATAATTAGGGCGGGGATACTAAAAAATAAACTGATCTTTTAATACAGGGGGAAGTTTCCAATCAAAAAAAATATATTTATTTTTTCTTTATTTATCAGACGAAACAAAATAAAATATGGTCTAAGAGAAAAAAGTTGGGGTCTCTTTTCTCTCTTTTTTTGCTGTAAAAATGGGGAAGCCCTTTTTAATGTTACACATACATACGTCAACACAAGCAAAGAAAGGGACTTTTCAAGATCAAAATCTCCAATGCAATAAAAAAAAGTAAAAAAAAAAGCATTAAAGAAACGAACAAAGAACAAACACATATCCCTCAGTTTGTCCGTCGTCCATCGAACTACAGCAGCAGTACCACCAATAAAACTTGGAGCAAATCTTTTGAATACATTTAAAAAAGTTTTTATTTTTTTTCTTTTTAAAAAATTAGAACATTTTTGCACTTTGTTGGTTCATGGTGGTGGAAGGAAAAACTCCTTCTTTCAACGAAATAAAATAAAAATTCTTCGAAGAAACAAATGAGAATGAGAAAGGGAGAGAGAAAGATAACATGTGGGTGGTGGTCAAAAGATGGCACTTACTACGTCACATAGAATAAAAATAATAATGATCGACAACCATTTATAGCGACAAAACGATTATGGTGGTCAATTTTTGCGAGAGCACTGGACTTTTTTCTATGTGGTCAACAGATGGTAGAAGTGCGAAAAGTGCAAACGAGAACATTTTATTTTTATTATATAAAAATGAACTTTAAAAACTCGAGAAAAATGTTTCTTTCCTTTCTTTATTTTTTTGGTTATGCTGAAATTGGTGGTGGCCACTGGCAACGACGACAATGAAAAAATGCATTTTAGAAAATTTTAAAATAAACAAACAAATTTTATGTTTTATTTATCTATTTTTTCTTTTTTATTTTTCATAACAACAGCAAAGTTTATCGATTTGGTTTGTTTGTTTTTTTCTAACTTTAATAAAATGGCCAGTTTATTGTTATTGTTGACCATCAAAATATGATGGAGTAACCATCGCTCCACCATCGATAACCCAGCATGAACCAGTGATAAAAGAACCTTCATCATTTGAAGCAAGTAAAGCTATGACCCTTGCAACTTCTTCAGGTTTTCCCATTCGATCAACGATTGTTTCTTTAATCAGCTTATCACGAAAATGGGTTACTTTTGGATCGTCTGATCGCTTCCAAATGTCTGTATCAATTGTGCCAGGGCTTAAAATACATAAATATATTTCAATGAAAAGTTTTTTTTTCTGTACTTTATTCCATTAACTCGAATGCCTTTTGATCCATAAATAACTGCAGCATTTTTTGTATATGAATCAAGTGCGCATTTTGCCATAGAATAATATGGTGTTAATGGACTCTAAAAATAAAAATAAAACAATAGATAGATAATGATGGGACAAATAAAGAATACCGTTCGAAGTGCAGCTACACTTGATACATTTACAATATTGCCTTTAGTCTTTTCGAGATAAGTAATAGCCAATTGAGTAAGAGAAATAACTCTGAAAAAAATAATTTTATTTCTGAGGGAAAGGATAAGAAAAAACCAACGATCGAACGTTAACATTCATTACATAATCAAAATGTTCAATATCAAGTCGATCTAAAGAAACATCGGGCTTTCGTGATTGTCCAACATTATTAATTAAAATGTCATGCTTCCCAAATTGAGTAATGGTTTTTTCAATTAACTCTTTTTGAATTGATTCATCTTGAATTGGACCAGAAACAATAACAATTTTTTCGGGTGAGGTGCCAACTTTTATTAACATTTCTCTGGTAGCATTGAGCTTTTCAATCGATTGACCATGAATGGTTACAGAGGCTCCTTCTTTTGCAAATAATAAAGCTGTAGCTTGTCCAATTCCAGCAGATGATCCTATATAGCAAGCAAAGTTAAAACTTGCATTCTTTTGTTATTGAGTTTACCTGTTATAATAGCAACTTTATTGTCAAATCTTCCCATTTTTTAATATTTCTTTTTAAGGGGTAATCAATAAAAATAAAGCAGCAACCTTAATTAAACGGAGGCGAAAAGAAAACTGATAAAATATAAATTATTTTCACTCAAAATGACCATTTCAACTAATTATTTTCCTTTCTTTTTATATGTTATTTTTAGAAAAGTTTTGATGATATTGCTGATGACAACATGACAGATCCTTTTCCTAGCTAAAGTGGTTTAAGAAAAGCATAAGTTAGTTTGTGTAATTAAAAAGCTAATATCCACCTTAAAAAACTACCAATAAACATATAATTTTCTTTTTGTTTTTATTTATAAATAAAGAAGACCAAAAATGAGTTTTTAAAAGCAAAAAATGAAAATACAGAGTACAAGGTTTTAGATATTTGTAACTTTTTTTATGACATTAAACCACATAATTACTTCTAAAACTGCAATAATTTGCATAAAGGAAATTACCAATAATCAGAATAACTAGGCCACTTTGGTGGTATCAGTTTTTGCCATGCTTTTCTCAATTTTCCTTTTACTTGAGGGAAAAGTTCATCTTTTTCTAAATAAGCCTTACGACGTTTGGCTAAGCGCTTTGAAATTTCGCTACTACCAGGAAACCAAATGTTTGGGGGCAAAAAATCTAAGGATTTAGAGTTTTTTATTGTTTCGTCAATAAATGCTTGAAGTTGATTTTTATATTCAATTGAAATATTATCGTCGAATATAAGTCGAAAATCTGTTTTTGGCTGAGCCTTAAAAATGTTCTTTTCAAAAATGTTTGATAAAAAGATTTTCTTTTTGTCACTTACTTTCATTACTTCTGCAAAGCTTTGAAAATCAAAAATTTCAGGAATTTTTACTAAAGAAAAATATTTTAATTTCTTGATTGAGCTAAAAATGGTTTTAACAGATTCTTTTGTAATTTTTAATGGATGAGTATGGTTGGCACTTAAAATAAATATTGAGATTATGATTTATCCAAAAATTTATGTGTAAACATACCAAACACAATTTTCAAGATTTGGGAAAAATGCAAATACTTCTTCGATTGACATGTCTGTTCCATCTTCATTCAATGGAGAAGAGCTCCGAAATTTTAATCTCCGAATTTCATTTCTCAGAAAGGTTAAATTAGCTAATACACAATTAGTAAAAAGAAAAGATAATGAATTGACAAAAATGACTTTTTGTAATAAAATATTAATATTTAAGTCGCTTAAATTGAAAAAACAAACATAATCGCTAATCCAAAATTTACAGGCAATCTGATTAACATTTGAAACTCGTAGAGTAGTATACTGTCGGGTATCAC
Organism: Panagrolaimus kolymaensis; assembly: GCA_028622995.1. Classification (NCBI taxonomy): domain Eukaryota; kingdom Metazoa; phylum Nematoda; class Chromadorea; order Rhabditida; family Panagrolaimidae; genus Panagrolaimus; species Panagrolaimus kolymaensis. The sequence continues at coordinate 7,906 of JAJQJQ010000537.1, read as the reverse complement.
TAGTCATAAGTATTATATTATAAGACTCTTCTCTACAAGTGGGGTTATTAAAATATGTTTTAAAAGTTACACTATTAACAAGAATGGTTGGATTTTGAAAATAAAAGTATTTGCATCATGTTTGAATTAACTTTTGAAAGCCCAATTGTGAACTTGGTTCTTTGGCTATGTAATAAACAATGCTTCGTGGAATAGAAAATTGTTGCAGAAAATGGTCTTTAAATATAAAATTGGAATTCATATATCCATAGTTTGAAAAATGTGTTTTAAAACCGTTTTGCCCCATAATTAAGAAAATTGCTGAAATTTTGCCGAGTGCAACCACTTCCCCTGAAAAGTTTGCGAGCATTTTATAAATCAAAGGAGAAAAGAAATAAATATACGTAAATGGTTTAAAATTTAATTCTCACGTTAAAATTTTTTATTTAGTGAATTTCATTCTTGTATTAATAACAAAGGTGGAAGAAAAAAAAAATTCAAAACCAAAAGAAGGCTAACCGAACAGAAAAAGAAAAAAAATGGGGGAAGTGATCACAATAAAATCCATCCATAGCCTCGCAAAAAAAAAGAAAGAAGAATGCATTGGTCACTTTTGCCATCGATGTCCCGCCATCAAGTGTGGTCACTTGTGTCTTCTTCATTCAATATTCTCAACTAGGTCAATTGTGGGTAGGTCAGTTGTTAAAATAATTTAAGCTTTTTTTGTTAAATGTAAAAAAATTACGACCATTTCAACTAATTCTTTTCTTCTTCCATCTTATTTTCTGTTAAAAAACTACAAAAAAAAGCAAGAAAAACAGAGAAATATCAATATATAGAAATTACCAAAAACAAATAAAAATTTATTTTATTTATTGAAAAACCCTTTAGCTTTTAAATCTCCTGCATTTACTTATGTACATATATAATTTATTTCTTGTGGTGGGTTTAGCTACACCTAAAAATTCTTCTTTAATACATGTGAAATTAATAATACGCTGTGTTTATTTATAAATTCCTTTCTTTCTGATTTGGTCACTTTACACTTTTATTAAAAAGGTCATTCTATATTTTTTTAATCACAAGGTTTATCAACAAAGAAAAAATAATACAAAGTTTAAAAGCATATATGTATAAATGAGTCATGATTCAAAATTAGACGACGTCAATTTGAGATAGATGTATGTATGTACATACAACAAACAACTATCTTTCTTTAAACAATTATTGTCATTTTACTTTTTTATTTCTACAAAAAAAATTAAATTAAATTTTGTCTTTCCTTTTTTTGCTGGTTTCTGTTTTTGCTGCTGATTGTTTATATATTGCCTTGGGGCAACGACAAGACAACACAACTAACTAAAACGGAAACTGGTTGCGCAGTCATACGTAAATAAAATAAATAAATGACAAAATAATTTAAAGGGGTTCGAGAATAGAATAGTTTAGTTTTTTTTCTTGAAGCAGAAGTTACACTAAAAAAAGATGCGTCCCCGCAAAATGTCTTCGTCGTCGTTGCCTTCGTAGTTTTGGACCATTGATATATTATTTTTTTATTATGAATTCCAATTAATTTTATGGTCATCGATTAATATAAATTGAAAATGAAAAAAGAAAAAAAATTCCTGGCGAAGAAAGAGTTTGATTTTTTTTCTTCTTCTTTAAACCATTTTTTACAACCTTTTTTGCTGTCTTTAATTTGTAGTCCTTTTTTAAATAAAATTACTATTCGACGACAAAGAAGCTTAATTTATTTTTCTTTTTTCGATGTCACAACATAGTTTTTTAGTTTTTTAAACTTTTTATTTTCTTGATTTACGCAATCAAGGAAATAAAGAAAAGATTCATTCCTTTATATTTTATTCTTTCATTCCGCCTCAATTGTTTTTCAACGCGATCTGAAAATTTTTTTAACTCCTTTTTTTAGTTATTCTACAAATTGAATACTGAATTTTTATCATTTTTCGTTTATTTTACTTTTTTTATATTTTTTCTTAATGTCCGCGAATTTTTAGTTTAGTTAATTATATAAAGAATGCTGTTAAAATATTTATGAAACATCTAATTGATCAAAATTTATTTGTTTTATTTTTGTTTACTTTCAACAATATTTTTTTGCTGCCACTAAAAAGTAATTCCAAGTTTGGCCATTCAAAAAGTTTAGCGCAGACGTGATGCGTTTAATCTTGGAAACCATATCCTTTCAATTAGTGCGCTTAGCAGCTGTTTTATCAGAATGCGCAAGTCGCTATTTGTGATAATAATAATTATGTTAATATTAACCATTTTTATAAAAACTTCAAATATGGCTAATCATCACCAAAGAGTACGGGTTAATTTTTTTAGAAATGAAAGTGAGTTTTATATTATAAGTTTGCACCGTTTTTAGTTAAATCTTTTAGAAGGAAAATGGATGAGTGTATTGAATTTAAAAGCGCGTTTCGAGATTCCTGATACAGTTGATGTGGATTCTCGACCTCCTATAGATGTTGATTTTGATGACGATGAAGAAAATGAAAAAGATGTTACAATTATTGTAATTACACCTTTGCCGTTATTAGAAGTTTTGCAAACGCCAAAATCTCAAAAAGTTGTGCAACTAGCAACTCCACCTTATTCAGAGTTGAGTACTGTTGCACCATCGTCGAGTCATTTAACAGTGTCTCACCCGCCGAAAGTTGTTGCCTCTTCTACAGTTAAAGAAGATGCAACAACAACTACTTTAGCAGAAATTACATCTATTGAGCCAACAACGCAAAAAATTCCTACTACGCTCGAACCTACGTCACAAGAACATACTACCACCGAAGTTCCAGATTATCCAATAAATGATTTCATTCCTGGTATAATAAATCTTGGTATGCTTATTATTCCACATAAATTGCGTCATCATGGTCATCACGGCCATCATTCTCATACCACAAGCACAACTCAGCCAACTACTATTATGCCACCAATTAAAGAAACCCAAACCTCTGAGTCGATTATGGAAACATCAGAAGTTTATGCTACAACTTCTGGTTATCCCATGATTAATGGCCCAGTAGACGATGAGGATTATAATGTAGATGGTTCAGGTTCTGGGTTTACTTTGGATTTTACAGAAATTCCAGAAGACACAGAAGCTTCTGGATTTCCTTCATCAACAAGTGAAATTTCTACTTCCACAGAAGCTGGTGAAACAAGTCCTTCTCCTTCTAAAATTACTGAACCGCCAGACAAAAGTGAAGAAGTGGACGACTATGTTTTTAATGCTGATTACTATTCTGATTCTAATTCAACTTTAAATGATACATTTTTTGACACTGACATTTTCAATAACACGGAAATGATTGACAATGGTTTGTTATTTAACTAATCGATCAAATCAAACAAAGTTACTCATTCATGTTTTTTCTTAATTTTTTAGATACATTTGTTTTGACCGCTCGAGAAGTACTTCATACCGATTCATTGGGGAGAAATGAAAGTGTCTTGCGTGATCTTTTATCTAATTTAACCTATTTGGAGTATGAAGAAGATTTTAGTTCATATTATCGGTAATTTTTGTGTTTGTTTGTGTGCTTTCGAGTTTAATGTTTTTTAATTTTTAGTGATCACGGCGCGAGTTTTCTTTTACCTGTGCTGAAAGCAGTTAATTATGACAACAGCAGTGTGCCTGTAGCATTTTCAGGTGCCGTTTATAACAAAAAAAAATTAAAGAAAATATAGCTTTCAGATATTCCTTTAAATGTCAAAGTAAAATTAAATGTTATACATTTAGCTAATTTTGATAGCGAACAAATGGAATATACAATTGATTTAGAAATGGAAATGAAATGGTTTGATATTCGACTTGCAAATAATTATTCAAAGCCTATACGAATAAGAGAAAAGCAAATCCTTGATATGGTATTCAGACCGGATCCATATTTTGTAAACTCCAAGTATTCATATTTTCATATGGTAACATTCCCTAATTTTCGAATGAGAATTTTGCCTTCAGGGCTTGTGATTTACACTATGAGGTTTGCCTTCCTAAAAAATTTAGAAGATTAAAAACAATATTTTGAATTTTAGAGTTACTTTATTGCCAAGTTGTTCTATGACATTTTGTCGCTTTCCTCATGATAGTCAAGAATGTGATCTCCTTATTAGTTCAAGTAAAAATAAATAAAATAAATACCTAAAGTTTAACGATTAAATTTTTAGTTGCTTATCCCTCTACTTTTGTAAATTTAATGTGGCATGATGAGCCTATTCAATTTTCTTCTCGTATCTCACTTCCCGAACTAAAAATTAAAAGTATGTCCACAGAAGAATGCTTTGTTGAAGGAAAATTAAGTGAGCTATTCGAGCTTCAAAAAGTTTTTTTGTTAATTTTTTACAAAATTTTAGTTGCTTCCTCTTGTTTGAGACTTCTTTTTAAATTGGAACGAGATGGAGCTAGGTACATTGTGGAAAAGTACATTCCATCAACTTTAGGTAAGTTATAAACATTGTTTTTGTGATATACTTCTTTCTCTTAAATTTTTCAAAACTTTAGAACCCAATTATTTACTTTTTTTAGCTATGATGTTTGCATGGGTTGCGCCATATGTCCCTTATAATTATGAAGATGTTCGAATTATTACTCCAATTACAGTAAGTTTCAAACAAATAATGTTATTAATACCTTTTTATTTCTTTTTTAAGGTCCTTTTAACTTTGGTTCAAATGGAAAAAGGTGATATTAAAGTTCGAACCAGTTATTTAACTTCAATGGATATGTGGTTTGCTGCAATGAAAGCCTTCTCAGTTTATCTTTAATTGAATCACTCATTGTATTAGCTTTAATTAAACGTAGTCGTGCAATGGTAACTAAGAAAGCCCGAAATTTTTATTTAATAATTGAATAATTAATTTTGCAGGAAAAACAAGCTCATCGTGCTACAAATCAATATTCAAGAGAATTATTTGAAGCTGAAAAGCGTCGATTAACGGATTTATATCATCGTTTGGATACAGCTTGTAGATTTTTATCCCCGTAGTTTTTATAATATTTTTTGTTTTTTATGTTTTATATATCGCGCAAGGAGATGAAACTTATTGCTTAAATAAAATACATTGTAGTTTATGTTTTTGTTTTGTTATTTGTTTATTGCTTTTTTTATAAAATTAAAACAAGTTAAAATAATATTAATTTTTTGAGCAAGTGAAATTTTTTTTATGGAAATAATAATTTTTATATTTAATAAAAATTAGGAGTCCGACCAGACGGTGCACAACTTCGATTCTCTCTAACTCGTCGATATCGTAAATGATCGATAGCTGTTCGAGGAGTATTGTTTCGTTGACTGACATGGATATTATTTGTTGAGCTTGATTCGTTTATAGTGGAAGGATCTGTTTCTGGGTCCATGCCTCCACTAATTAGCCGAGATTCTCGTTTGTATGCCTCTCGACGCCAATGTTCAACTTTAGCTGTTTCAATTCGAATCCAAAGAGGAATATCTGGTATTGCTGTATCTATCCAAGCTTTAACAGCAAGTACAAAATGTTCCAAAGCAACAATAAATAATATCTAAAATCCATTTTTTAATTTAATTTTTTAAAGATCTATTGCTTTATTACCAGTGTGACACGCCTCAGCCTTATGAGGCGCCTCCATCGCCTCGCGAGGCGCCTCTCGCCTCTGAGGCGGAGGCTGAGGCGGAGGCGATATATCGAAAAACTAACGTATTTTTATCGCCTCCTTCGCCTCAGAGGCGCCTCACGCCTCAGAGGCGGAGGCGAGAGGCGAGGCGATAAAAAAAAATCCGTCACACTGTTTATTACCTGAATGGAATAAGGCATATCGGGCCACATACGCTGTATGAGTCCAGATTGACCTATCAAAGCGCAATTAACAATAACTCCAGCAACGCCCATCATTTCCATAGCTTTTTGCCATGCACCTATGGTTTTTACTCTTCTTCCAAAAGGTCGTTGAACGGCATTACAAAGCTAAAAATTCAACTTTAAGGGAGAAAATAAAAAGAGAAAAAGTTACTTTAAAAGCATCAACTCGAATTCGAGTAGATTATTTAACAACGCACAAAAAGCTGCCAATGGAAATGCTGGTGAAAAAAGTAAAACATATCCAAACTGTATAAACATTTCTAAATAATCATCCAATGGACGAGAATAATCTTTCATCAACGATTGCAATTCGGCTTCAGTCAATTCAAAAGCTAAAAAAATTTGTGAAAAAATAATACTTTTCTTACACAAAAACTTACGCTCTGAATTTGATGATAGACGTTTGGGTGATGAATGGGGAGCGAGAAAGCTTGTATTCGGTTTCCTGTATCGAACTCCATCAACTTCTTCCTTTTCACATACTTGTTCATTTTCAGCTGAAGGCATTATAGGGTCTTCAACATCGGTTGAAGGTGTAGTTTGGAAGGTATCTCTTCGCTTTCTTGCTGCATCCGCATGTCTTTGAAGTGAGTGATCACTCATCGATCGAGTCATTTGATATGTTAGTCGAGCAACTTTAAATTTTTCCATATAAATGGAACCGCAATTTCTATGAGGTTTTGAGTTAATTGACGGGTAATTACTAGTGTGGCGAGAGTCTAAAACCATTTACATACATTTTATAAGGATGTTATAATTGGAAGGCGAACCTCTTGTAATCGACGCATATCGTTGAGATAAAACGCAATATAAAACAGTGATCCAAAAGCGCTAACACATGAACATAACCATTTTTTGAATTAAATAATTTTCAAATTCGTCATCGGTTCGATAATTTTCTAAAGAACACCAACCTTTAAAACAAATAGTCACATTTTTTTGACTCACCCAAATCATTTAAAAATATAGCTAATCTACGATAAAGAAAATCACCCGAAACTATAATTAAGGCATAAACGATCATAGGCAAATAAATAATCCATTTAAAATAATACGAATGTTTGAATACTGAATCAGCTAAATCGTGAAGTTGTAATAAACAAAACATAGTTAAAAACATAAATAAAACACAAATTAATGTTATTGGGAATGTAACACCATATCTCATAAGCATGTGTTTCCATGGAGGATAAAAAGGTTCCAATCTACCTGATACTGGATTGGGTTTCAAACATTCACCCTTTAAAATAATTAATTTTTTAGGTGAAAATTAAGGATAATGGAATTACCTTGTAAGCTGGTCTAGGATCTTCAAGAAATTGATCAGTTTGAAGCTCATAAGTTCCCCAACGAAATGCCAATCAGCTTGTTGCCTCTTCCACATTTCCAAATAAGCCGTGGACCAAATGCAATTAATTAGAGCGAAAATAACAAAGCATACATCACCGAATAGCTAAAATAATCCCTTGATTTTAAGCAGCTTTCAAAAAAGTTTTTAAACTTACTGTATTTTCATCTTCTTCAGGATTATCTGAATGTACAAAAGAAAACCCTCCAATAAAAAACATTAAAACTCCTATAACCGCTGGAGCCCAAAGAGCTGTAGTTAAATGTCCAAGCCATGCAAAATACATAGCAATTTCAGTTCCAAAATATTCTTTAATATCTTCCAATGGTTGTTCATCAAATAAAGCAAAAACCCAACGCTTTTGTAAATCATTCAAAATTTCTGGTTGATGCAAAGGTAATAAATTTTCTATTACACCTTGAGAAATTAGGGAAACCACTTAAAAAAATATTTTGATAAAAGAAATTAAATTTTGCCAGGAAAAATAACTTACAAAAAGTTGAACTATCTGGAACTACAACTTGGAAAGGCGATACAGTGGAAATCGGTCGAAAAATGAATCCACCAGGTGAAGGAGCTTTAATCATTAAAAGCATTTGTCGAACTATCATAGATCTTTCCATTCCAGATAAAAAATTAGAACGAATTTCAAGACCTTGGAAACATTTGGCTTCATCGATTGTGAAATCTCTCATGCCACCGCCGTATGTAGGTTTAATG
>JAJQJQ010000536.1:0-22115 GCA_028622995.1 Panagrolaimus kolymaensis | reverse complement strand
ATTTTAGTTATCAATAAAAAGAAGTTGAGGAAATCTCTTACTGTCCGAATTTAAAAAACATTGAAATCCAAAAATAATTTTTGTTTTGCTCTTATTTCACGTACACTTGATTAAATGACATTTCTTTGCCATAAATATTTTAGTTATCAATAAAAAGAAGTTGAGGAAATCTCTTACTGTCCGAATTTAAAAAATTTGAATTTACTAAATTATTTTGTTTTGCTCTTATTTCACGTACACTTGATTAAATGACATTTCTTTGCCATAAATATTTTAGTTATCAATAAAAAGAAGTTGAGGAAATCTCTTACTGTCCGAATTTAAAAAATTTGAATTTACTAAATTAATTTGTTTTGCTCTTATTTCACGTACACTTGATTAAATGACATTTCTTTGCCATAAATATTTTAGTTATCAATAAAAAGAAGTTGAGGAAATCTCTTACTGTCCGAATTTAAAAAATTTGAATTTACTAAATTATTTTGTTTTGCTCTTATTTCACGTACACTTGATTAAATGACATTTCTTTGCCATAAATATTTTAGTTATCAATAAAAAGAAGTTGAGGAAATCTCTTACTGTCCGAATTTAAAAAATTTGAATTTACTAAATTATTTTGTTTTGCTCTTATTTCACGTACACTTGATTAAATGACATTTCTTTGCCATAAATATTTTAGTTATCAATAAAAAGAAGTTGAGGAAATCTCTTACTGTCCGAATTTAAAAAACATTGAAATCCAAAAATAATTTTTGTTTTGCTCTTATTTCACGTACACTTGATTAAATGACATTTCTTTGCCATAAATATTTTAGTTATCAATAAAAAGAAGTTGAGGAAATCTCTTACTGTCCGAATTTAAAAAACATTGAAATCCAAAAATAATTTTTGTTTTGCTCTTATTTCTCGTACACTTCATTAAATGACATTTCTTTGCCATAAATATTTTTATTATCAATAAAAAGAAGTTGAGGAAATCTCTTACTGTCCGAATTTAAAAAATTTGAATTTACTAAATTATTTTGTTTTGCTCTCATTTCACGTACACTTGATTAAATGACATTTCTTTGCCATAAATATTTTAGTTATCAATAAAAAGAAGTTTAGGAAATTTCTTACTGTCCGAATTTAAAAAATTTGAATTTACTAAATTATTTTGTTTTGCTCTCATTTCACGTACACTTGATTAAATGACATTTCTTTGCCATAAATATTTTAGTTATCAATAAAAAGAAGTTGAGGAAATCTCTTACTGTCCGAATTTAAAAAACATTGAAATCCAAAAATAATTTTTGTTTTGCTCTTATTTCACGTACACTTCATTAAATGACATTTCTTTGCCATAAATATTTTAGTTATCAATAAAAAGAAGTTGAGGAAATCTCTTACTGTCCGAATTTAAAAAACATTGAAATCCAAAAATAATTTTTGTTTTGCTCTTATTTCACGTACACTTCATTAAATGACATTTCTTTGCCATAAATATTTTAGTTATCAATAAAAAGAAGTTGAGGAAATCTCTTACTGTCCGAATTTAAAAAACATTGAAATCCAAAAATAATTTTTGTTTTGCTCTTATTTCTCGTACACTTGATTTAATGACATTTCTTTGCCATAAATATTTTTATTATCAATAAAAAGAAATTGAGGAAATCTCTTACTGTCCGAATTTAAAAAATTTGAATTTACTAAATTATTTTGTTTTGCTCTTATTTCACGTACACTTGATTAAATGACATTTCTTTGCCATAAATATTTTAGTTATCAATAAAAAGAAGTTGAGGAAATCTCTTACTGTCCGAATTTAAAAAATTTGAATTTACTAAATTATTTTGTTTTGCTCTTATTTCACGTACACTTGATTAAATGACATTTCTTTGCCATAAATATTTTAGTTATCAATAAAAAGAAGTTGAGGAAATCTCTTACTGTCCGAATTTAAAAAACATTGAAATCCAAAAATAATTTTTGTTTTGCTCTTATTTCACGTACACTTGATTAAATGACATTTCTTTGCCATAAATATTTTAGTTATCAATAAAAAGAAGTTGAGGAAATCTCTTACTGTCCGAATTTAAAAAATTTGAATTTACTAAATTATTTTGTTTTGCTCTTATTTCACGTACACTTGATTAAATGACATTTCTTTGCCATAAATATTTTAGTTATCAATAAAAAGAAGTTGAGGAAATCTCTTACTGTCCGAATTTAAAAAATTTGAATTTACTAAATTATTTTGTTTTGCTCTTATTTCACGTACACTTGATTAAATGACATTTCTTTGCCATAAATATTTTAGTTATCAATAAAAAGAAGTTGAGGAAATCTCTTACTGTCCGAATTTAAAAAACATTGAAATCCAAAAATAATTTTTGTTTTGCTCATATTTCACGTACACTTGATTAAATGACATTTCTTTGCCATAAATATTTTAGTTATCAATAAAAAGAAGTTGAGGAAATCTCTTACTGTCCGAATTTAAAAAACATTGAAATCCAAAAATAATTTTTGTTTTGCTCTTATTTCACGTACACTTGATTAAATGATATTTCTTTGCCATAAATATTTTAGTTATCAATAAAAAGAAGTTGAGGAAATCTCTTACTGTCCGAATTTAAAAAACATTGAAATCCAAAAATAATTTTTGTTTTGCTCTTATTTCTCGAACACTTGATTTAATGACATTTCTTTGCCATAAATATTTTTATTATCAATAAAAAGAAAATGCGGAAATCTCTTACTGTCCGAATTTAAAAAATTTGAATTTACTAAATTATTTTGTTTTGCTCTTATTTCACGTACACTTGATTAAATGACATTTCTTTGCCATAAATATTTTAGTTATCAATAAAAAGAAGTTGAGGAAATCTCTTACTGTCCGAATTTAAAAAATTTGAATTTACTAAATTATTTTGTTTTGCTCTTATTTCACGTACACTTGATTAAATGACATTTCTTTGCCATAAATATTTTAGTTATCAATAAAAAGAAGTTGAGGAAATCTCTTACTGTCCGAATTTAAAAAACATTGAAATCCAAAAATAATTTTTGTTTTGCTCATATTTCACGTACACTTGATTAAATGACATTTCTTTGCCATAAATATTTTAGTTATCAATAAAAAGAAGTTGAGGAAATCTCTTACTGTCCGAATTTAAAAAACATTGAAATCCAAAAATAATTTTTGTTTTGCTCTTATTTCACGTACACTTGATTAAATGACATTTCTTTGCCATAAATATTTTAGTTATCAATAAAAAGAAGTTGAGGAAATCTCTTACTGTCCGAATTTAAAAAACATTGAAATCCAAAAATAATTTTTGTTTTGCTCTTATTTCTCGAACACTTGATTTAATGACATTTCTTTGCCATAAATATTTTTATTATCAATAAAAAGAAAATGCGGAAATCTCTTACTGTCCGAATTTAAAAAACATTAAAATCCAAAAATAATTTTTGTTTTGCTCTTATTTCACGTACACTTGATTAAATGACATTTCTTTGCCATAAATATTTTAGTTATCAATAAAAAGAAGTTGAGGAAATCTCTTACTGTCCGAATTTAAAAAACATTGAAATCCAAAAATAATTTTTGTTTTACTCTTATTTCTCGAACACTTGATTTAATGACATTTCTTTGCCATAAATATTTTAGTTATCAATAAAAAGAAATTGAGGAAATCTCTTACTGTCCGTATTTAAAAAATTTGAATTTACTAAATTATTTTGTTTTGCTCTTATTTCACGTACACTTGATTAAATGACATTTCTTTGCCATAAATATTTTAGTTATCAATAAAAAGAAGTTGAGGAAATCTCTTACTGTCCGAATTTAAAAAATTTGAATTTACTAAATTATTTTGTTTTGCTCTTATTTCACGTACACTTGATTAAATGACATTTCTTTGCCATAAATATTTTAGTTATCAATAAAAAGAAGTTGAGGAAATCTCTTACTGTCCGAATTTAAAAAACATTGAAATCCAAAAATAATTTTTGTTTTGCTCTTATTTCTCGTACACTTCATTAAATGACATTTCTTTGCCATAAATATTTTTATTATCAATAAAAAGAAGTTGAGGAAATCTCTTACTGTCCGTATTTAAAAAATTTGAATTTACTAAATTATTTTGTTTTGCTCTTATTTCACGTACACTTGATTAAATGACATTTCTTTGCCATAAATATTTTAGTTATCAATAAAAAGAAGTTGAGGAAATCTCTTACTGTCCGAATTTAAAAAACAATGAAATCCAAAAATAATTTTTGTTTTGCTCTTATTTCTCGTACACTTGATTTAATGACATTTCTTTGCCATAAATATTTTAGTTATCAATAAAAAGAAATTGAGGAAATCTCTTACTGTCCGAATTTAAAAAACATTGAAATCCAAAAATAATTTTTGTTTTGCTCTTATTTCACGTACACTTGATTAAATGACATTTCTTTGCCATAAATATTTTAGTTATCAATAAAAAGAAGTTGAGGAAATCTCTTACTGTCCGAATTTAAAAAATTTGAATTTACTAAATTATTTTGTTTTGCTCTTATTTCACGTACACTTGATTAAATGACATTTCTTTGCCATAAATATTTTAGTTATCAATAAAAAGAAGTTGAGGAAATCTCTTACTGTCCGAATTTAAAAAACATTGAAATCCAAAAATAATTTTTGTTTTGCTCTTATTTCACGTACACTTGATTAAATGACATTTCTTTGCCATAAATATTTTAGTTATCAATAAAAAGAAGTTGAGGAAATCTCTTACTGTCCGAATTTAAAAAACATTGAAATCCAAAAATAATTTTTGTTTTGCTCTTATTTCACGTACACTTGATTAAATGACATTTCTTTGCCATATATATTTTAGTTATCAATAAAAAGAAGTTGAGGAAATCTCTTACTGTCCGAATTTAAAAAACATTGAAATCCAAAAATAATTTTTGTTTTGCTCTTATTTCACGTACACTTGATTAAATGACATTTCTTTGCCATAAATATTTTAATTATCAATAAAAAGAAGTTGAGGAAATCTCTTACTGTCCGAATTTAAAAAATTTGAATTTACTAAATTATTTTGTTTTGCTCTTATTTCACGTACACTTGATTAAATGACATTTCTTTGCCATAAATATTTTAGTTATCAATAAAAAGAAGTTGAGGAAATCTCTTACTTTCCGAATTTAAAAAACATTGAAATCCAAAAATAATTTTTGTTTTGCTCTTATTTCACGTACACTTGATTAAATGACATTTCTTTGCCATAAATATTTTAGTTATCAATAAAAAGAAGTTGAGGAAATCTCTTACTGTCCGAATTTAAAAAACATTGAAATCCAAAAATAATTTTTGTTTTGCTCTTATTTCACGTACACTTGATTAAATGCCATTTCTTTGCCATAAATATTTTAGTTATCAATAAAAAGAAATTGAGGAAATCTCTTACTGTCCGAATTTAAAAAACATTGAAATCCAAAAATAATTTTTGTTTTGCTCTTATTTCTCGTACACTTGATTAAATGACATTTCTTTGCCATAAATATTTTTATTATCAATAAAAAGAAATTGAGGAAATCTCTTACTGTCCGAATTTAAAAAACATTGAAATCCAAAAATAATTTTTGTTTTGCTCTTATTTCTCGTACACTTGATTTAATGACATTTCTTTGCCATAAATATTTTAGTTATCAATAAAAAGAAATTGAGGAAATCTCTTACTGTCCGAATTTAAAAAACATTGAAATCCAAAAATAATTTTTGTTTTGCTCTTATTTCTCGTACACTTGATTTAATGACATTTCTTTGCCATAAATATTTTAGTTATCAATAAAAAGAAGTTGAGGAAATCTCTTACTGTCCGAATTTAAAAAACATTGAAATCCAAAAATAATTTTTGTTTTGCTCTTATTTCTCGTACACTTGATTAAATCACATTTCTTTGCCATAAATATTTTAGTTATCAATAAAAAGAAATTGAGGAAATCTCTTACTGTCCGAATTTAAAAAACATTGAAATCCAAAAATAATTTTTGTTTTGCTCTTATTTCTCGTACACTTGATTAAATGACATTTCTTTGCCATAAATATTTTAGTTATCAATAAAAAGAAATTGAGGAAATCTTTTACTGTCCGAATTTAAAAAACATTGAAATCCAAAAATAATTTTTGTTTTGCTCTTATTTCTCGTACACTTGATTAAATGACATTTCTTTGCCATAAATATTTTTATTATCAATAAAAAGAAATTGAGGAAATCTTTTACTGTCCGAATTTAAAAAACATTGAAATCCAAAAATAATTTTTGTTTTGCTCTTATTTCTCGTACACTTGATTAAATGACATTTCTTTGCCATAAATATTTTTATTATCAATAAAAAGAAATTGAGGAAATCTCTTACTGTCCGAATTTAAAAAACATTGAAATCCAAAAATAATTTTTGTTTTGCTCTTATTTCTCGTACACTTGATTTAATGACATTTCTTTGCCATAAATATTTTAGTTATCAATAAAAAGAAATTGAGGAAATCTCTTACTGTCCGAATTTAAAAAACATTGAAATCCAAAAATAATTTTTGTTTTGCTCTTATTTCTCGTACACTTGATTAAATGACATTTCTTTGCCATAAATATTTTAGTTATCAATAAAAAGAAATTGAGGAAATCTCTTACTGTCCGAATTTAAAAAACATTGAAATCCAAAAATAATTTTTGTTTTGCTCTTATTTCTCGTACACTTGATTAAATGACATTTCTTTGCCATAAATATTTTAGTTATCAATAAAAAGAAATTGAGGAAATCTCTTACTGTCCGAATTTAAAAAACATTGAAATCCAAAAATAATTTTTGTTTTGCTCTTATTTCTCGTACACTTGATTAAATGACATTTCTTTGCCATAAATATTTTAGTTATCAATAAAAAGAAATTGAGGAAATCTCTTACTGTCCGAATTTAAAAAACATTGAAATCCAAAAATAATTTTTGTTTTCCTCTTATTTCTCGTACACTTGATTAAATGACATTTCTTTGCCATAAATATTTTAGTTATCAATAAAAAGAAATTGAGGAAATCTCTTACTGTCCGAATTTAAAAAACATTGAAATCCAAAAATAATTTTTGTTTTGCTCTTATTTCTCGTACACTTGATTTAATGACATTTCTTTGCCATAAATATTTTAGTTATCAATAAAAAGAAGTTGAGGAAATCTCTTACTGTCCGAATTTAAAAAACATTGAAATCCAAAAATAATTTTTGTTTTGCTCTTATTTCTCGTACACTTGATTAAATCACATTTCTTTGCCATAAATATTTTAGTTATCAATAAAAAGAAGTTGAGGAAATCTCTTACTGTCCGAATTTAAAAAACAATGAAATCCAAAAATAATTTTTGTTTTGCTCTTATTTCTCGTACACTTGATTTAATGACATTTCTTTGCCATAAATATTTTAGTTATCAATAAAAAGAAATTGAGGAAATCTCTTACTGTCCGAATTTAAAAAACATTGAAATCCAAAAATAATTTTTGTTTTGCTCTTATTTCTCGTACACTTGATTAAATGACATTTCTTTGCCATAAATATTTTAGTTATCAATAAAAAGAAATTGAGGAAATCTCTTACTGTCCGAATTTAAAAAACATTGAAATCCAAAAATAATTAATGTTTTGCTCTTATTTCTCGTACACTTGATTAAATGACATTTCTTTGCCATAAATATTTTTATTATCAATAAAAAGAAATTGAGGAAATCTTTTACTGTCCGAATTTAAAAAACATTGAAATCCAAAAATAATTTTTGTTTTGCTCTTATTTCTCGTACACTTGATTAAATGACATTTCTTTGCCATAAATATTTTTATTATCAATAAAAAGAAATTGAGGAAATCTCTTACTGTCCGAATTTAAAAAACATTGAAATCCAAAAATAATTTTTGTTTTGCTCTTATTTCTCGTACACTTGATTAAATGACATTTCTTTGCCATAAATATTTTTATTATCAATAAAAAGAAATTGAGGAAATCTCTTACTGTCCGAATTTAAAAAACATTGAAATCCAAAAATAATTTTTGTTTTCCTCTTATTTCTCGTACACTTGATTAAATGACATTTCTTTGCCATAAATATTTTAGTTATCAATAAAAAGAAATTGAGGAAATCTCTTACTGTCCGAATTTAAAAAACATTGAAATCCAAAAATAATTTTTGTTTTCCTCTTATTTCTCGTACACTTGATTAAATGACATTTCTTTGCCATAAATATTTTAGTTATCAATAAAAAGAAATTGAGGAAATCTCTTACTGTCCGAATTTAAAAAACATTGAAATCCAAAAATAATTTTTGTTTTGCTCTTATTTCTCGTACACTTGATTAAATGACATTTCTTTGCCATAAATATTTTAGTTATCAATAAAAAGAAATTGAGGAAATCTCTTACTGTCCGAATTTAAAAAACATTGAAATCCAAAAATAATTTTTGTTTTGCTCTTATTTCTCGTACACTTGATTAAATGACATTTCTTTGCCATAAATATTTTAGTTATCAATAAAAAGAAATTGAGGAAATCTCTTACTGTCCGAATTTAAAAAACATTGAAATCCAAAAATAATTTTTGTTTTGCTCTTATTTCTCGTACACTTGATTAAATGACATTTCTTTGCCATAAATATTTTAGTTATCAATAAAAAGAAATTGAGGAAATCTCTTACTGTCCGAATTTAAAAAACATTTAAATCCAAAAATAATTTTTGTTTTGCTCTTATTTCTCGTACACTTGATTAAATGACATTTCTTTGCCATAAATATTTTAGTTATCAATAAAAAGAAATTGAGGAAATCTCTTACTGTCCGAATTTAAAAAACATTGAAATCCAAAAATAATTTTTGTTTTGCTCTTATTTCTCGTACACTTGATTTAATGACATTTCTTTGCCATAAATATTTTTATTATCAATAAAAAGAAATTGAGGAAATCTCTTACTGTCCGAATTTAAAAAACAATGAAATCCAAAAATAATTTTTGTTTTGCTCTTATTTCTCGTACACTTGATTAAATCACATTTCTTTGCCATAAATATTTTAGTTATCAATAAAAAGAAGTTGAGGAAATCTCTTACTGTCCAAATTTAAAAAACAATGAAATCCAAAAATAATTTTTGTTTTGCTCTTATTTCTCGTACACTTGATTTAATGACATTTCTTTGCCATAAATATTTTAGTTATCAATAAAAAGAAATTGAGGAAATCTCTTACTGTCCGAATTTAAAAAACATTGAAATCCAAAAATAATTTTTGTTTTGCTCTTATTTCTCGTACACTTGATTAAATGACATTTCTTTGCCATAAATATTTTTATTATCAATAAAAAGAAGTTGAGGAAATCTCTTACTGTCCGAATTTAAAAAACATTGAAATCCAAAAATAATTTTTGTTTTGCTCTTATTTCTCGTACACTTCATTAAATGACATTTCTTTGCCATAAATATTTTTATTATCAATAAAAAGAAGTTGAGGAAATCTCTTACTGTCCGAATTTAAAAAACATTGAAATCCAAAAATAATTTTTGTTTTGCTCTTATTTCTCGTACACTTCATTAAATGACATTTCTTTGCCATAAATATTTTTATTATCAATAAAAAGAAGTTGAGGAAATCTCTTACTGTCCGAATTTAAAAAACATTGAAATCCAAAAATAATTTTTGTTTTGCTCTTATTTCTCGTACACTTGATTAAATCACATTTCTTTGCCATAAATATTTTAGTTATCAATAAAAAGAAGTTGAGGAAATCTCTTACTGTCCGAATTTAAAAAACAATGAAATCCAAAAATAATTTTTGTTTTGCTCTTATTTCTCGTACACTTGATTTAATGACATTTCTTTGCCATAAATATTTTAGTTATCAATAAAAAGAAATTGAGGAAATCTCTTACTGTCCGAATTTAAAAAACATTGAAATCCAAAAATAATTTTTGTTTTGCTCTTATTTCTCGTACACTTCATTAAATGACATTTCTTTGCCATAAATATTTTTATTATCAATAAAAAGAAGTTGAGGAAATCTCTTACTGTCCGAATTTAAAAAACATTGAAATCCAAAAATAATTTTTGTTTTGCTCTTATTTCTCGTACACTTCATTAAATGACATTTCTTTGCCATAAATATTTTTATTATCAATAAAAAGAAGTTGAGGAAATCTCTTACTGTCCGAATTTAAAAAACAATGAAATCCAAAAATAATTTTTGTTTTGCTCTTATTTCTCGTACACTTGATTTAATGACATTTCTTTGCCATAAATATTTTTATTATCAATAAAAAGAAATTGAGGAAATCTCTTACTGTCCGAATTTAAAAAACATTGAAATCCAAAAATAATTTTTGTTTTGCTCTTATTTCTCGTACACTTGATTAAATGACATTTCTTTGCCATAAATATTTTAGTTATCAATAAAAAGAAATTGAGGAAATCTCTTACTGTCCGAATTTAAAAAACATTGAAATCCAAAAATAATTTTTGTTTTGCTCTTATTTCTCGTACACTTGATTTAATGACATTTCTTTGCCATAAATATTTTTATTATCAATAAAAAGAAATTGAGGAAATCTCTTACTGTCCGAATTTAAAAAACATTGAAATCCAAAAATAATTTTTGTTTTGCTCTTATTTCTCGTACACTTGATTAAATGACATTTCTTTGCCATAAATATTTTAGTTATCAATAAAAAGAAGTTGAGGAAATCTCTTACTGTCCGAATTTAAAAAACAATGAAATCCAAAAATAATTTTTGTTTTGCTCTTATTTCTCGTACACTTGATTTAATGACATTTCTTTGCCATAAATATTTTAGTTATCAATAAAAAGAAATTGAGGAAATCTCTTACTGTCCGAATTTAAAAAACATTGAAATCCAAAAATAATTTTTGTTTTGCTCTTATTTCTCGTACACTTGATTAAATGACATTTCTTTGCCATAAATATTTTAGTTATCAATAAAAAGAAATTGAGGAAATCTCTTACTGTCCGAATTTAAAAAACATTGAAATCCAAAAATAATTTTTGTTTTGCTCTTATTTCTCGTACACTTGATTAAATGACATTTCTTTGCCATAAATATTTTAGTTATCAATAAAAAGAAATTGAGGAAATCTCTTACTGTCCGAATTTAAAAAACATTGAAATCCAAAAATAATTTTTGTTTTGCTCTTATTTCTCGTACACTTGATTTAATGACATTTCTTTGCCATAAATATTTTTATTATCAATAAAAAGAAATTGAGGAAATCTCTTACTGTCCGAATTTAAAAAACATTGAAATCCAAAAATAATTTTTGTTTTGCTCTTATTTCTCGTACACTTGATTAAATGACATTTCTTTGCCATAAATATTTTAGTTATCAATAAAAAGAAATTGAGGAAATCTCTTACTGTCCGAATTTAAAAAACATTGAAATCCAAAAATAATTTTTGTTTTGCTCTTATTTCTCGTACACTTGATTTAATGACATTTCTTTGCCATAAATATTTTAGTTATCAATAAAAAGAAATTGAGGAAATCTCTTACTCTCCGAATTTAACAAATTTGAATTTACTAAGTTATTTTTGTTTTGCTCTTATTTCTCGTACACTTGATTTAATGACATTTCTTTGCCATAAATATTTTAGTTATCAATAAAAAGAAATTGAGGAAATCTCTTACTGTCCGAATTTAAAAAACATTGAAATCCAAAAATAATTTTTGTTTTGCTCTTATTTCTCGTACACTTGATTAAATGACATTTCTTTGCCATAAATATTTTAGTTATCAATAAAAAGAAATTGAGGAAATCTCTTACTGTCCGAATTTAAAAAACATTGAAATCCAAAAATAATTTTTGTTTTGCTCTTATTTCTCGTACACTTGATTAAATGACATTTCTTTGCCATAAATATTTTAGTTATCAATAAAAAGAAATTGAGGAAATCTCTTACTGTCCGAATTTAAAAAACATTGAAATCCAAAAATAATTTTTGTTTTGCTCTTATTTCTCGTACACTTGATTAAATGACATTTCTTTGCCATAAATATTTTAGTTATCAATAAAAAGAAATTGAGGAAATGTCTTACTGTCCGAATTTAAAAAACATTGAAATCCAAAAATAATTTTTGTTTTGCTCTTATTTCTCGTACACTTGATTTAATGACATTTCTTTGCCATAAATATTTTTATTATCAATAAAAAGAAATTGAGGAAATCTCTTACTGTCCGAATTTAAAAAACATTGAAATCCAAAAATAATTTTTGTTTTGCTCTTATTTCTCGTACACTTGATTTAATGACATTTCTTTGCCATAAATATTTTAGTTATCAATAAAAAGAAATTGAGGAAATCTCTTACTGTCCGAATTTAAAAAACATTGAAATCCAAAAATAATTTTTGTTTTGCTCTTATTTCTCGTACACTTGATTAAATGACATTTCTTTGCCATAAATATTTTAGTTATCAATAAAAAGAAATTGAGGAAATCTCTTACTCTCCGAATTTAACAAATTTGAATTTACTAAGTTATTTTTGTTTTGCTCTTATTTCTCGTACACTTGATTTAATGACATTTCTTTGCCATAAATATTTTAGTTATCAATAAAAAGAAATTGAGGAAATCTCTTACTGTCCGAATTTAAAAAACATTGAAATCCAAAAATAATTTTTGTTTTGCTCTTATTTCTCGTACACTTGATTAAATGACATTTCTTTGCCATAAATATTTTAGTTATCAATAAAAAGAAATTGAGGAAATCTCTTACTCTCCGAACTTAACAAATTTGAATTTACTAAGTTATTTTTGTTTTGCTCTTATTTCTCGTACACTTGATTTAATGACATTTCTTTGCCATAAATATTTTAGTTATCAATAAAAAGAAATTGAGGAAATCTCTTACTGTCCGAATTTAAAAAACATTGAAATCCAAAAATAATTTTTGTTTTGCTCTTATTTCTCGTACACTTGATTTAATGACATTTCTTTGCCATAAATATTTTTATTTTCAATAAAAAGAAATTGAGGAAATCTCTTACTGTCCGAATTTAAAAAACATTGAAATCCAAAAATAATTTTTGTTTTGCTCTTATTTCTCGTACACTTGATTAAATGACATTTCTTTGCCATAAATATTTTAGTTATCAATAAAAAGAAATTGAGGAAATCTCTTACTCTCCGAATTTAACTAATTTGAATTTACTAAGTTATTTTTGTTTTGCTCTTATTTCTCGTACACTTGATTAAATGACATTTCTTTGCCATAAATATTTTAGTTATCAATAAAAAGAAATTGAGGAAATCTCTTACTGTCCGAATTTAAAAAACATTGAAATCCAAAAATAATTTTTGTTTTGCTCTTATTTCTCGTACACTTGATTAAATGACATTTCTTTGCCATAAATATTTTAGTTATCAATAAAAAGAAATTGAGGAAATCTCTTACTGTCCGAATTTAAAAAACATTGAAATCCAAAAATAATTTTTGTTTTGCTCTTATTTCTCGTACACTTGATTAAATGACATTTCTTTGCCATAAATATTTTAGTTATCAATAAAAAGAAATTGAGGAAATGTCTTACTGTCCGAATTTAAAAAACATTGAAATCCAAAAATAATTTTTGTTTTGCTCTTATTTCTCGTACACTTGATTAAATGACATTTCTTTGCCATAAATATTTTAGTTATCAATAAAAAGAAATTGAGGAAATCTCTTACTCTCCGAATTTAACTAATTTGAATTTACTAAGTTATTTTTGTTTTGCTCTTATTTCTCGTACACTTGATTAAATGACATTTCTTTGCCATAAATATTTTAGTTATCAATAAAAAGAAATTGAGGAAATCTCTTACTGTCCGAATTTAAAAAACATTGAAATCCAAAAATAATTTTTGTTTTGCTCTTATTTCTCGTACACTTGATTTAATGACATTTCTTTGCCATAAATATTTTTATTATCAATAAAAAGAAATTGAGGAAATCTCTTACTGTCCGAATTTAACTAATTTGAATTTACTAAGTTATTTTTGTTTTGCTCTTATTTCTCGTACACTTGATTAAATGACATTTCTTTGCCATAAATATTTTAGTTATCAATAAAAAGAAATTGAGGAAATGTCTTACTGTCCGAATTTAAAAAACATTGAAATCCAAAAATAATTTTTGTTTTGCTCTTATTTCTCGTACACTTGATTAAATGACATTTCTTTGCCATAAATATTTTAGTTATCAATAAAAAGAAATTGAGGAAATCTCTTACTGTCCGAATTTAAAAAACATTGAAATCCAAAAATAATTTTTGTTTTGCTCTTATTTCTCGTACACTTGATTTAATGACATTTCTTTGCCATAAATATTTTTATTATCAATAAAAAGAAATTGAGGAAATCTCTTACTGTCCGAATTTAAAAAACATTGAAATCCAAAAATAATTTTTGTTTTGCTCTTATTTCTCGTACACTTGATTTAATGACATTTCTTTGCCATAAATATTTTAGTTATCAATAAAAAGAAATTGAGGAAATCTCTTACTGTCCGAATTTAAAAAACATTGAAATCCAAAAATAATTTTTGTTTTGCTCTTATTTCTCGTACACTTGATTAAATGACATTTCTTTGCCATAAATATTTTAGTTATCAATAAAAAGAAATTGAGGAAATCTCTTACTCTCCGAATTTAACAAATTTGAATTTACTAAGTTATTTTTGTTTTGCTCTTATTTCTCGTACACTTGATTTAATGACATTTCTTTGCCATAAATATTTTAGTTATCAATAAAAAGAAATTGAGGAAATCTCTTACTGTCCGAATTTAAAAAACATTGAAATCCAAAAATAATTTTTGTTTTGCTCTTATTTCTCGTACACTTGATTTAATGACATTTCTTTGCCATAAATATTTTTATTATCAATAAAAAGAAATTGAGGAAATCTCTTACTGTCCGAATTTAAAAAACATTGAAATCCAAAAATAATTTTTGTTTTGCTCTTATTTCTCGTACACTTGATTAAATGACATTTCTTTGCCATAAATATTTTAGTTATCAATAAAAAGAAATTGAGGAAATCTCTTACTCTCCGAATTTAACTAATTTGAATTTACTAAGTTATTTTTGTTTTGCTCTTATTTCTCGTACACTTGATTTAATGACATTTCTTTGCCATAAATATTTTTATTATCAATAAAAAGAAATTGAGGAAATCTCTTACTGTCCGAATTTAAAAAACATTGAAATCCAAAAATAATTTTTGTTTTGCTCTTATTTCTCGTACACTTGATTAAATGACATTTCTTTGCCATAAATATTTTAGTTATCAATAAAAAGAAATTGAGGAAATCTCTTACTCTCCGAATTTAACAAATTTGAATTTACTAAGTTATTTTTGTTTTGCTCTTATTTCTCGTACACTTGATTTAATGACATTTATTTGCCATAAATATTTTAGTTATCAATAAAAAGAAATTGAGGAAATCTCTTACTCTCCGAATTTAACTAATTTGAATTTACTAAGTTATTTTTGTTTTGCTCTTATTTCTCGTACACTTGATTTAATGACATTTCTTTGCCATAAATATTTTTATTATCAATAAAAAGAAATTGAGGAAATCTCTTACTCTCCGAATTTAACAAATTTGAATTTACTAAGTTATTTTTGTTTTGCTCTTATTTCTCGTACACTTGATTAAATGACATTTCTTTGCCATAAATATTTTAGTTATCAATAAAAAGAAATTGAGGAAATCTCTTACTCTCCGAATTTAACAAATTTGAATTTACTAAGTTATTTTTGTTTTGCTCTTATTTCTCGTACACTTGATTTAATGACATTTATTTGCCATAAATATTTTAGTTATCAATAAAAAGAAATTGAGGAAATCTCTTACTGTCCGAATTTAAAAAACATTGAAATCCAAAAATAATTTTTGTTTTGCTCTTATTTCTCGTACACTTGATTTAATGACATTTCTTTGCCATAAATATTTTTATTATCAATAAAAAGAAATTGAGGAAATCTCTTACTGTCCGAATTTAAAAAACATTGAAATCCAAAAATAATTTTTGTTTTGCTCTTATTTCTCGTACACTTGATTAAATGACATTTCTTTGCCATAAATATTTTAGTTATCAATAAAAAGAAATTGAGGAAATCTCTTACTCTCCGAATTTAACAAATTTGAATTTACTAAGTTATTTTTGTTTTGCTCTTATTTCTCGTACACTTGATTTAATGACATTTCTTTGCCATAAATATTTTAGTTATCAATAAAAAGAAATTGAGGAAATCTCTTACTGTCCGAATTTAAAAAACATTGAAATCCAAAAATAATTTTTGTTTTGCTCTTATTTCTCGTACACTTGATTTAATGACATTTCTTTGCCATAAATATTTTTATTATCAATAAAAAGAAATTGAGGAAATCTCTTACTGTCCGAATTTAAAAAACATTGAAATCCAAAAATAATTTTTGTTTTGCTCTTATTTCTCGTACACTTGATTAAATGACATTTCTTTGCCATAAATATTTTAGTTATCAATAAAAAGAAATTGAGGAAATCTCTTACTCTCCGAATTTAACAAATTTGAATTTACTAAGTTATTTTTGTTTTGCTCTTATTTCTCGTACACTTGATTTAATGACATTTCTTTGCCATAAATATTTTAGTTATCAATAAAAAGAAATTGAGGAAATCTCTTACTGTCCGAATTTAAAAAACATTGAAATCCAAAAATAATTTTTGTTTTGCTCTTATTTCTCGTACACTTGATTTAATGACATTTCTTTGCCATAAATATTTTTATTATCAATAAAAAGAAATTGAGGAAATCTCTTACTGTCCGAATTTAAAAAACATTGAAATCCAAAAATAATTTTTGTTTTGCTCTTATTTCTCGTACACTTGATTAAATGACATTTCTTTGCCATAAATATTTTAGTTATCAATAAAAAGAAATTGAGGAAATCTCTTACTCTCCGAATTTAACAAATTTGAATTTACTAAGTTATTTTTGTTTTGCTCTTATTTCTCGTACACTTGATTTAATGACATTTCTTTGCCATAAATATTTTAGTTATCAATAAAAAGAAATTGAGGAAATCTCTTACTGTCCGAATTTAAAAAACATTGAAATCCAAAAATAATTTTTGTTTTGCTCTTATTTCTCGTACACTTGATTTAATGACATTTCTTTGCCATAAATATTTTTATTATCAATAAAAAGAAATTGAGGAAATCTCTTACTGTCCGAATTTAAAAAACATTGAAATCCAAAAATAATTTTTGTTTTGCTCTTATTTCTCGTACACTTGATTTAATGACATTTCTTTGCCATAAATATTTTAGTTATCAATAAAAAGAAATTGAGGAAATCTCTTACTGTCCGAATTTAAAAAACATTGAAATCCAAAAATAATTTTTGTTTTGCTCTTATTTCTCGTACACTTGATTAAATGACATTTCTTTGCCATAAATATTTTAGTTATCAATAAAAAGAAATTGAGGAAATCTCTTACTCTCCGAATTTAACAAATTTGAATTTACTAAGTTATTTTTGTTTTGCTCTTATTTCTCGTACACTTGATTTAATGACATTTCTTTGCCATAAATATTTTAGTTATCAATAAAAAGAAATTGAGGAAATCTCTTACTGTCCGAATTTAAAAAACATTGAAATCCAAAAATAATTTTTGTTTTGCTCTTATTTCTCGTACACTTGATTTAATGACATTTCTTTGCCATAAATATTTTTATTATCAATAAAAAGAAATTGAGGAAATCTCTTACTGTCCGAATTTAAAAAACATTGAAATCCAAAAATAATTTTTGTTTTGCTCTTATTTCTCGTACACTTGATTAAATGACATTTCTTTGCCATAAATATTTTAGTTATCAATAAAAAGAAATTGAGGAAATCTCTTACTCTCCGAATTTAACAAATTTGAATTTACTAAGTTATTTTTGTTTTGCTCTTATTTCTCGTACACTTGATTTAATGACATTTCTTTGCCATAAATATTTTAGTTATCAATAAAAAGAAATTGAGGAAATCTCTTACTGTCCGAATTTAAAAAACATTGAAATCCAAAAATAATTTTTGTTTTGCTCTTATTTCTCGTACACTTGATTTAATGACATTTCTTTGCCATAAATATTTTTATTATCAATAAAAAGAAATTGAGGAAATCTCTTACTGTCCGAATTTAAAAAACATTGAAATCCAAAAATAATTTTTGTTTTGCTCTTATTTCTCGTACACTTGATTTAATGACATTTCTTTGCCATAAATATTTTAGTTATCAATAAAAAGAAATTGAGGAAATCTCTTACTGTCCGAATTTAAAAAACATTGAAATCCAAAAATAATTTTTGTTTTGCTCTTATTTCTCGTACACTTGATTAAATGACATTTCTTTGCCATAAATATTTTAGTTATCAATAAAAAGAAATTGAGGAAATCTCTTACTGTCCGAATTTAAAAAACATTGAAATCCAAAAATAATTTTTGTTTTGCTCTTATTTCTCGTACACTTGATTAAATGACATTTCTTTGCCATAAATATTTTAGTTATCAATAAAAAGAAATTGAGGAAATCTCTTACTGTCCGAATTTAAAAAACATTGAAATCCAAAAATAATTTTTGTTTTGCTCTTATTTCTCGTACACTTGATTAAATGACATTTCTTTGCCATAAATATTTTAGTTATCAATAAAAAGAAATTGAGGAAATCTCTTACTCTCCGAATTTAACAAATTTGAATTTACTAAGTTATTTTTGTTTTGCTCTTATTTCTCGTACACTTGATTTAATGACATTTCTTTGCCATAAATATTTTAGTTATCAATAAAAAGAAATTGAGGAAATCTCTTACTGTCCGAATTTAAAAAACATTGAAATCCAAAAATAATTTTTGTTTTGCTCTTATTTCTCGTACACTTGATTTAATGACATTTCTTTGCCATAAATATTTTTATTATCAATAAAAAGAAATTGAGGAAATCTCTTACTGTCCGAATTTAAAAAACATTGAAATCCAAAAATAATTTTTGTTTTGCTCTTATTTCTCGTACACTTGATTAAATGACATTTCTTTGCCATAAATATTTTAGTTATCAATAAAAAGAAATTGAGGAAATCTCTTACTCTCCGAATTTAACTAATTTGAATTTACTAAGTTATTTTTGTTTTGCTCTTATTTCTCGTACACTTGATTTAATGACATTTCTTTGCCATAAATATTTTAGTTATCAATAAAAAGAAATTGAGGAAATCTCTTACTGTCCGAATTTAAAAAACATTGAAATCCAAAAATAATTTTTGTTTTGCTCTTATTTCTCGTACACTTGATTTAATGACATTTCTTTGCCATAAATATTTTTATTATCAATAAAAAGAAATTGAGGAAATCTCTTACTGTCCGAATTTAAAAAACATTGAAATCCAAAAATAATTTTTGTTTTGCTCTTATTTCTCGTACACTTGATTTAATGACATTTCTTTGCCATAAATATTTTTATTATCAATAAAAAGAAATTGAGGAAATCTCTTACTGTCCGAATTTAAAAAACATTGAAATCCAAAAATAATTTTTGTTTTGCTCTTATTTCTCGTACACTTGATTAAATGACATTTCTTTGCCATAAATATTTTAGTTATCAATAAAAAGAAATTGAGGAAATCTCTTACTCTCCGAATTTAACAAATTTGAATTTACTAAGTTATTTTTGTTTTGCTCTTATTTCTCGTACACTTGATTTAATGACATTTATTTGCCATAAATATTTTAGTTATCAATAAAAAGAAATTGAGGAAATCTCTTACTGTCCGAATTTAAAAAACATTGAAATCCAAAAATAATTTTTGTTTTGCTCTTATTTCTCGTACACTTGATTTAATGACATTTCTTTGCCATAAATATTTTTATTATCAATAAAAAGAAATTGAGGAAATCTCTTACTGTCCGAATTTAAAAAACATTGAAATCCAAAAATAATTTTTGTTTTGCTCTTATTTCTCGTACACTTGATTAAATGACATTTCTTTGCCATAAATATTTTAGTTATCAATAAAAAGAAATTGAGGAAATCTCTTACTCTCCGAATTTAACAAATTTGAATTTACTAAGTTATTTTTGTTTTGCTCTTATTTCTCGTACACTTGATTTAATGACATTTCTTTGCCATAAATATTTTAGTTATCAATAAAAAGAAATTGAGGAAATCTCTTACTGTCCGAATTTAAAAAACATTGAAATCCAAAAATAATTTTGTTTTGCTCTTATTTCTCGTACACTTGATTTAATGACATTTCTTTGCCATAAATATTTTTATTATCAATAAAAAGAAATTGAGGAAATCTCTTACTGTCCGAATTTAAAAAACATTGAAATCCAAAAATAATTTTTGTTTTGCTCTTATTTCTCGTACACTTGATTAAATGACATTTCTTTGCCATAAATATTTTAGTTATCAATAAAAAGAAATTGAGGAAATCTCTTACTCTCCGAATTTAACAAATTTGAATTTACTAAGTTATTTTTGTTTTGCTCTTATTTCTCGTACACTTGATTTAATGACATTTCTTTGCCATAAATATTTTAGTTATCAATAAAAAGAAATTGAGGAAATCTCTTACTGTCCGAATTTAAAAAACATTGAAATCCAAAAATAATTTTTGTTTTGCTCTTATTTCTCGTACACTTGATTTAATGACATTTCTTTGCCATAAATATTTTTATTATCAATAAAAAGAAATTGAGGAAATCTCTTACTGTCCGAATTTAAAAAACATTGAAATCCAAAAATAATTTTTGTTTTGCTCTTATTTCTCGTACACTTGATTAAATGACATTTCTTTGCCATAAATATTTTAGTTATCAATAAAAAGAAATTGAGGAAATCTCTTACTCTCCGAATTTAACAAATTTGAATTTACTAAGTTATTTTTGTTTTGCTCTTATTTCTCGTACACTTGATTTAATGACATTTCTTTGCCATAAATATTTTAGTTATCAATAAAAAGAAATTGAGGAAATCTCTTACTGTCCGAATTTAAAAAACATTGAAATCCAAAAATAATTTTTGTTTTGCTCTTATTTCTCGTACACTTGATTTAATGACATTTCTTTGCCATAAATATTTTTATTATCAATAAAAAGAAATTGAGGAAATCTCTTACTGTCCGAATTTAAAAAACATTGAAATCCAAAAATAATTTTTGTTTTGCTCTTATTTCTCGTACACTTGATTAAATGACATTTCTTTGCCATAAATATTTTAGTTATCAATAAAAAGAAATTGAGGAAATCTCTTACTCTCCGAATTTAACAAATTTGAATTTACTAAGTTATTTTTGTTTTGCTCTTATTTCTCGTACACTTGATTTAATGACATTTCTTTGCCATAAATATTTTAGTTATCAATAAAAAGAAATTGAGGAAATCTCTTACTGTCCGAATTTAAAAAACATTGAAATCCAAAAATAATTTTTGTTTTGCTCTTATTTCTCGTACACTTGATTTAATGACATTTCTTTGCCATAAATATTTTTATTATCAATAAAAAGAAATTGAGGAAATCTCTTACTGTCCGAATTTAAAAAACATTGAAATCCAAAAATAATTTTTGTTTTGCTCTTATTTCTCGTACACTTGATTTAATGACATTTCTTTGCCATAAATATTTTAGTTATCAATAAAAAGAAATTGAGGAAATCTCTTACTGTCCGAATTTAAAAAACATTGAAATCCAAAAATAATTTTTGTTTTGCTCTTATTTCTCGTACACTTGATTAAATGACATTTCTTTGCCATAAATATTTTAGTTATCAATAAAAAGAAATTGAGGAAATCTCTTACTGTCCGAATTTAAAAAACATTGAAATCCAAAAATAATTTTTGTTTTGCTCTTATTTCTCGTACACTTGATTAAATGACATTTCTTTGCCATAAATATTTTAGTTATCAATAAAAAGAAATTGAGGAAATCTCTTACTGTCCGAATTTAAAAAACATTGAAATCCAAAAATAATTTTTGTTTTGCTCTTATTTCTCGTACACTTGATTAAATGACATTTCTTTGCCATAAATATTTTA
>JAJQJQ010000535.1:0-22164 GCA_028622995.1 Panagrolaimus kolymaensis | reverse complement strand
AAAATTCAAAAATTCAGGCATTTCTGAACTCCAAAAGGGCATGCGTGATTAAGATCCCTCGATTTTATCATGCCATTTTATTTATCGAATTTAATTTTAATCACCGCCATTCGTTTTATATTTGATTGAAGTTTTAAAATTCAAAAATTCAGGCATTTATGAACTCCAAAAGGGCATGCGTGATTAAGATCCCTCGATTTTATCAAGCCATTTTATTTATCGAATTTAATTTTAATCACCGCCATTCATTTTATATTTGATTGAAGTTTTAAAATTCAAAAATTCAGGCATTTCTGAACTCCAAAAGGGCATGCGTGATTAAGATCCCTCGATTTTATCATGCCATTTTATTTATCGAATTTAATTTTAATCACCGCCATTCGTTTTATATTTGATTGAAGTTTTAAAATTCAAAAATTCAGGCATTTATGAACTCCAAAAGGGCATGCGTGATTAAGATCCCTCGATTTTATCATGCCATTTTATTTATCGAATTTAATTTTAATCACCGCCATTCGTTTTATATTTGTTTGAAGTTTTAAAATTCAAAAATTCAGGCATTTATGAACTCCAAAAGGGCATGCGTGATTAAGATCCCTCGATTTTATCAAGCCATTTTATTTATCGAATTTAATTTTAATCACCGCCATTCATTTTATATTTGATTGAAGTTTTAAAATTCAAAAATTCAGGCATTTATGAACTCCAAAAGGGCATGCGTGATTAAGATCCCTCGATTTTATCATGCCATTTTATTTATCGAATTTAATTTTAATCACCGCCATTCGTTTTATATTTGATTGAAGTTTTAAAATTCAAAAATTCAGGCATTTATGAACTCCAAAAGGGCATGCGTGATTAAGATCCCTCGATTTTATCATGCCATTTTATTTATCGAATTTAATTTTAATCACCGCCATTCGTTTTATATTTGATTGAAGTTTTAAAATTCAAAAATTCAGGCATTTATGAACTCCAAAAGGGCATGCGTGATTAAGATCCCTCGATTTTATCATGCCATTTTATTTATCGAATTTAATTTTAATCACCGCCATTCGTTTTATATTTGATTGAAGTTTTAAAATTCAAAAATTCAGGCATTTATGAACTCCAAAAGGGCATGCGTGATTAAGATCCCTCGATTTTATCATGCCATTTTATTTATCGAATTTAATTTTAATCACCGCCATTCGTTTTATATTTGATTGAAGTTTTAAAATTCAAAAATTCAGGCATTTATGAACTCCAAAAGGGCATGCGTGATTAAGATCCCTCGATTTTATCAAGCCATTTTATTTATCGAATTTAATTTTAATCACCGCCATTCGTTTTATATTTGATTGAAGTTTTAAAATTCAAAAATTCAGGCATTTCTGAACTCCAAAAGGGCATGCGTGATTAAGATCCCTCGATTTTATCATGCCATTTTATTTATCGAATTTAATTTTAATCACCGCCATTCGTTTTATATTTGATTGAAGTTTTAAAATTCAAAAATTCAGGCATTTATGAACTCCAAAAGGGCATGCGTGATTAAGATCCCTCGATTTTATCATGCCATTTTATTTATCGAATTTAATTTTAATCACCGCCATTCGTTTTATATTTGATTGAAGTTTTAAAATTCAAAAATTCAGGCATTTATGAACTCCAAAAGGGCATGCGTGATTAAGATCCCTCGATTTTATCATGCCATTTTATTTATCGAATTTAATTTTAATCACC
Source organism: Panagrolaimus kolymaensis (assembly GCA_028622995.1). Lineage (NCBI taxonomy): Eukaryota > Metazoa > Nematoda > Chromadorea > Rhabditida > Panagrolaimidae > Panagrolaimus > Panagrolaimus kolymaensis. Next base: position 20,439 of record JAJQJQ010000535.1, on the reverse strand, counting down.
GCCATTCGTTTTATATTTGATTGAAGTTTTAAAATTCAAAAATTCAGGCATTTCTGAACTCCAAAAGGGCATGCGTGATTAAGATCCCTCGATTTTATCATGCCATTTTATTTATCGAATTTAATTTTAATCACCGCCATTCGTTTTATATTTGATTGAAGTTTTAAAATTCAAAAATTCAGGCATTTATGAACTCCAAAAGGGCATGCGTGATTAAGATCCCTCGATTTTATCATGCCATTTTATTTATCGAATTTAATTTTAATCACCGCCATTCGTTTTATATTTGATTGAAGTTTTAAAATTCAAAAATTCAGGCATTTATGAACTCCAAAAGGGCATGCGTGATTAAGATCCCTCGATTTTATCATGCCATTTTATTTATCGAATTTAATTTTAATCACCGCCATTCGTTTTATATTTGATTGAAGTTTTAAAATTCAAAAATTCAGGCATTTATGAACTCCAAAAGGGCATGCGTGATTAAGATCCCTCGATTTTATCATGCCATTTTATTTATCGAATTTAATTTTAATCACCGCCATTCGTTTTATATTTGATTGAAGTTTTAAAATTCAAAAATTCATGCATTTATGAACTCCAAAAGGGCATGCGTGATTAAGATCCCTCGATTTTATCATGCCATTTTATTTATCGAATTTAATTTTAATCACCGCCATTCGTTTTATATTTGATTGAAGTTTTAAAATTCAAAAATTCAGGCATTTCTGAACTCCAAAAGGGCATGCGTGATTAAGATCCCTCGATTTTATCATGCCATTTTATTTATCGAATTTAATTTTAATCACCGCCATTCGTTTTATATTTGATTGAAGTTTTAAAATTCAAAAATTCAGGCATTTATGAACTCCAAAAGGGCATGCGTGATTAAGATCCCTCGATTTTATCATGCCATTTTATTTATCGAATTTAATTTTAATCACCGCCATTCGTTTTATATTTGATTGAAGTTTTAAAATTCAAAAATTCAGGCATTTCTGAACTCCAAAAGGGCATGCGTGATTAAGATCCCTCGATTTTATCATGCCATTTTATTTATCGAATTTAATTTTAATCACCGCCATTCGTTTTATATTTGATTGAAGTTTTAAAATTCAAAAATTCATGCATTTATGAACTCCAAAAGGGCATGCGTGATTAAGATCCCTCGATTTTATCATGCCATTTTATTTATCGAATTTAATTTTAATCACCGCCATTCGTTTTATATTTGATTGAAGTTTTAAAATTCAAAAATTCAGGCATTTATGAACTCCAAAAGGGCATGCGTGATTAAGATCCCTCGATTTTATCATGCCATTTTATTTATCGAATTTAATTTTAATCACCGCCATTCATTTTATATTTGATTGAAGTTTTAAAATTCAAAAATTCAGGCATTTATGAACTCCAAAAGGGCATGCGTGATTAAGATCCCTCGATTTTATCATGCCATTTTATTTATCGAATTTAATTTTAATCACCGCCATTCGTTTTATATTTGATTGAAGTTTTAAAATTCAAAAATTCAGGCATTTATGAACTCCAAAAGGGCATGCGTGATTAAGATCCCTCGATTTTATCATGCCATTTTATTTATCGAATTTAATTTTAATCACCGCCATTCGTTTTATATTTGATTGAAGTTTTAAAATTCAAAAATTCAGGCATTTATGAACTCCAAAAGGGCATGCGTGATTAAGATCCCTCGATTTTATCATGCCATTTTATTTATCGAATTTAATTTTAATCACCGCCATTCATTTTATATTTGATTGAAGTTTTAAAATTCAAAAATTCAGGCATTTATGAACTCCAAAAGGGCATGCGTGATTAAGATCCCTCGATTTTATCATGCCATTTTATTTATCGAATTTAATTTTAATCACCGCCATTCGTTTTATATTTGATTGAAGTTTTAAAATTCAAAAATTCAGGCATTTATGAACTCCAAAAGGGCATGCGTGATTAAGATCCCTCGATTTTATCATGCCATTTTATTTATCGAATTTAATTTTAATCACCGCCATTCGTTTTATATTTGATTGAAGTTTTAAAATTCAAAAATTCAGGCATTTATGAACTCCAAAAGGGCATGCGTGATTAAGATCCCTCGATTTTATCATGCCATTTTATTTATCGAATTTAATTTTAATCACCGCCATTCGTTTTATATTTGATTGAAGTTTTAAAATTCAAAAATTCAGGCATTTCTGAACTCCAAAAGGGCATGCGTGATTAAGATCCCTCGATTTTATCATGCCATTTTATTTATCGAATTTAATTTTAATCACCGCCATTCGTTTTATATTTGATTGAAGTTTTAAAATTCAAAAATTCAGGCATTTCTGAACTCCAAAAGGGCATGCGTGATTAAGATCCCTCGATTTTATCATGCCATTTTATTTATCGAATTTAATTTTAATCACCGCCATTCGTTTTATATTTGATTGAAGTTTTAAAATTCAAAAATTCATGCATTTATGAACTCCAAAAGGGCATGCGTGATTAAGATCCCTCGATTTTATCATGCCATTTTATTTATCGAATTTAATTTTAATCACCGCCATTCGTTTTATATTTGATTGAAGTTTTAAAATTCAAAAATTCAGGCATTTCTGAACTCCAAAAGGGCATGCGTGATTAAGATCCCTCGATTTTATCATGCCATTTTATTTATCGAATTTAATTTTAATCACCGCCATTCGTTTTATATTTGATTGAAGTTTTAAAATTCAAAAATTCAGGCATTTATGAACTCCAAAAGGGCATGCGTGATTAAGATCCCTCGATTTTATCATGCCATTTTATTTATCGAATTTAATTTTAATCACCGCCATTCGTTTTATTTTTGATTGAAGTTTTAAAATTCAAAAATTCAGGCTTTTCTGAACTCCAAAAGGGCATGCGTGATTAAGATCCCTCGATTTTATCAAGCCATTTTATTTATCGAATTTAATTTTAATCACCGCCATTCGTTTTATATTTGATTGAAGTTTTAAAATTCAAAAATTCAGGCATTTATGAACTCCAAAAGGGCATGCGTGATTAAGATCCCTCGATTTTATCATGCCATTTTATTTATCGAATTTAATTTTAATCACCGCCATTCGTTTTATATTTGATTGAAGTTTTAAAATTCAAAAATTCAGGCATTTATGAACTCCAAAAGGGCATGCGTGATTAAGATCCCTCGATTTTATCATGCCATTTTATTTATCGAATTTAATTTTAATCACCGCCATTCGTTTTATATTTGATTGAAGTTTTAAAATTCAAAAATTCAGGCATTTATGAACTCCAAAAGGGCATGCGTGATTAAGATCCCTCGATTTTATCATGCCATTTTATTTATCGAATTTAATTTTAATCACCGCCATTCGTTTTATATTTGATTGAAGTTTTAAAATTCAAAAATTCAGGCATTTCTGAACTCCAAAAGGGCATGCGTGATTAAGATCCCTCGATTTTATCATGCCATTTTATTTATCGAATTTAATTTTAATCACCGCCATTCGTTTTATATTTGATTGAAGTTTTAAAATTCAAAAATTCATGCATTTATGAACTCCAAAAGGGCATGCGTGATTAAGATCCCTCGATTTTATCATGCCATTTTATTTATCGAATTTAATTTTAATCACCGCCATTCGTTTTATATTTGATTGAAGTTTTAAAATTCAAAAATTCAGGCATTTCTGAACTCCAAAAGGGCATGCGTGATTAAGATCCCTCGATTTTATCATGCCATTTTATTTATCGAATTTAATTTTAATCACCGCCATTCGTTTTATATTTGATTGAAGTTTTAAAATTCAAAAATTCAGGCATTTATGAACTCCAAAAGGGCATGCGTGATTAAGATCCCTCGATTTTATCATGCCATTTTATTTATCGAATTTAATTTTAATCACCGCCATTCGTTTTATATTTGATTGAAGTTTTAAAATTCAAAAATTCAGGCATTTATGAACTCCAAAAGGGCATGCGTGATTAAGATCCCTCGATTTTATCATGCCATTTTATTTATCGAATTTAATTTTAATCACCGCCATTCGTTTTATATTTGATTGAAGTTTTAAAATTCAAAAATTCAGGCATTTATGAACTCCAAAAGGGCATGCGTGATTAAGATCCCTCGATTTTATCATGCCATTTTATTTATCGAATTTAATTTTAATCACCGCCATTCGTTTTATATTTGATTGAAGTTTTAAAATTCAAAAATTCAGGCATTTCTGAACTCCAAAAGGGCATGCGTGATTAAGATCCCTCGATTTTATCATGCCATTTTATTTATCGAATTTAATTTTAATCACCGCCATTCGTTTTATATTTGATTGAAGTTTTAAAATTCAAAAATTCATGCATTTATGAACTCCAAAAGGGCATGCGTGATTAAGATCCCTCGATTTTATCATGCCATTTTATTTATCGAATTTAATTTTAATCACCGCCATTCGTTTTATATTTGATTGAAGTTTTAAAATTCAAAAATTCAGGCATTTATGAACTCCAAAAGGGCATGCGTGATTAAGATCCCTCGATTTTATCATGCCATTTTATTTATCGAATTTAATTTTAATCACCGCCATTCATTTTATATTTGATTGAAGTTTTAAAATTCAAAAATTCAGGCATTTATGAACTCCAAAAGGGCATGCGTGATTAAGATCCCTCGATTTTATCATGCCATTTTATTTATCGAATTTAATTTTAATCACCGCCATTCGTTTTATATTTGATTGAAGTTTTAAAATTCAAAAATTCAGGCATTTATGAACTCCAAAAGGGCATGCGTGATTAAGATCCCTCGATTTTATCATGCCATTTTATTTATCGAATTTAATTTTAATCACCGCCATTCGTTTTATATTTGATTGAAGTTTTAAAATTCAAAAATTCAGGCATTTATGAACTCCAAAAGGGCATGCGTGATTAAGATCCCTCGATTTTATCATGCCATTTTATTTATCGAATTTAATTTTAATCACCGCCATTCATTTTATATTTGATTGAAGTTTTAAAATTCAAAAATTCAGGCATTTATGAACTCCAAAAGGGCATGCGTGATTAAGATCCCTTGATTTTATCATGCCATTTTATTTATCGAATTTAATTTTAATCACCGCCATTCGTTTTATATTTGATTGAAGTTTTAAAATTCAAAAATTCAGGCATTTATGAACTCCAAAAGGGCATGCGTGATTAAGATCCCTCGATTTTATCATGCCATTTTATTTATCGAATTTAATTTTAATCACCGCCATTCGTTTTATATTTGATTGAAGTTTTAAAATTCAAAAATTCAGGCATTTATGAACTCCAAAAGGGCATGCGTGATTAAGATCCCTCGATTTTATCATGCCATTTTATTTATCGAATTTAATTTTAATCACCGCCATTCGTTTTATATTTGATTGAAGTTTTAAAATTCAAAAATTCAGGCATTTCTGAACTCCAAAAGGGCATGCGTGATTAAGATCCCTCGATTTTATCATGCCATTTTATTTATCGAATTTAATTTTAATCACCGCCATTCGTTTTATATTTGATTGAAGTTTTAAAATTCAAAAATTCATGCATTTATGAACTCCAAAAGGGCATGCGTGATTAAGATCCCTCGATTTTATCATGCCATTTTATTTATCGAATTTAATTTTAATCACCGCCATTCGTTTTATATTTGATTGAAGTTTTAAAATTCAAAAATTCAGGCATTTATGAACTCCAAAAGGGCATGCGTGATTAAGATCCCTCGATTTTATCATGCCATTTTATTTATCGAATTTAATTTTAATCACCGCCATTCATTTTATATTTGATTGAAGTTTTAAAATTCAAAAATTCAGGCATTTATGAACTCCAAAAGGGCATGCGTGATTAAGATCCCTCGATTTTATCATGCCATTTTATTTATCGAATTTAATTTTAATCACCGCCATTCGTTTTATATTTGATTGAAGTTTTAAAATTCAAAAATTCAGGCATTTATGAACTCCAAAAGGGCATGCGTGATTAAGATCCCTCGATTTTATCATGCCATTTTATTTATCGAATTTAATTTTAATCACCGCCATTCATTTTATATTTGATTGAAGTTTTAAAATTCAAAAATTCAGGCATTTATGAACTCCAAAAGGGCATGCGTGATTAAGATCCCTTGATTTTATCATGCCATTTTATTTATCGAATTTAATTTTAATCACCGCCATTCGTTTTATATTTGATTGAAGTTTTAAAATTCAAAAATTCAGGCATTTATGAACTCCAAAAGGGCATGCGTGATTAAGATCCCTCGATTTTATCATGCCATTTTATTTATCGAATTTAATTTTAATCACCGCCATTCGTTTTATATTTGATTGAAGTTTTAAAATTCAAAAATTCAGGCATTTATGAACTCCAAAAGGGCATGCGTGATTAAGATCCCTCGATTTTATCATGCCATTTTATTTATCGAATTTAATTTTAATCACCGCCATTCATTTTATATTTGATTGAAGTTTTAAAATTCAAAAATTCAGGCATTTCTGAACTCCAAAAGGGCATGCGTGATTAAGATCCCTCGATTTTATCATGCCATTTTATTTATCGAATTTAATTTTAATCACCGCCATTCGTTTTATATTTGATTGAAGTTTTAAAATTCAAAAATTCAGGCATTTCTGAACTCCAAAAGGGCATGCGTGATTAAGATCCCTCGATTTTATCATGCCATTTTATTTATCGAATTTAATTTTAATCACCGCCATTCGTTTTATATTTGATTGAAGTTTTAAAATTCAAAAATTCAGGCATTTATGAACTCCAAAAGGGCATGCGTGATTAAGATCCCTCGATTTTATCATGCCATTTTATTTATCGAATTTAATTTTAATCACCGCCATTCATTTTATATTTGATTGAAGTTTTAAAATTCAAAAATTCAGGCATTTCTGAACTCCAAAAGGGCATGCGTGATTAAGATCCCTCGATTTTATCATGCCATTTTATTTATCGAATTTAATTTTAATCACCGCCATTCGTTTTATATTTGATTGAAGTTTTAAAATTCAAAAATTCAGGCATTTCTGAACTCCAAAAGGGCATGCGTGATTAAGATCCCTCGATTTTATCAAGCCATTTTATTTATCGAATTTAATTTTAATCACCGCCATTCGTTTTATATTTGATTGAAGTTTTAAAATTCAAAAATTCAGGCATTTATGAACTCCAAAAGGGCATGCGTGATTAAGATCCCTCGATTTTATCAAGCCATTTTATTTATCGAATTTAATTTTAATCACCGCCATTCATTTTATATTTGATTGAAGTTTTAAAATTCAAAAATTCAGGCATTTATGAACTCCAAAAGGGCATGCGTGATTAAGATCCCTCGATTTTATCATGCCATTTTATTTATCGAATTTAATTTTAATCACCGCCATTCGTTTTATATTTGATTGAAGTTTTAAAATTCAAAAATTCAGGCATTTATGAACTCCAAAAGGGCATGCGTGATTAAGATCCCTCGATTTTATCATGCCATTTTATTTATCGAATTTAATTTTAATCACCGCCATTCGTTTTATATTTGATTGAAGTTTTAAAATTCAAAAATTCAGGCATTTATGAACTCCAAAAGGGCATGCGTGATTAAGATCCCTCGATTTTATCATGCCATTTTATTTATCGAATTTAATTTTAATCACCGCCATTCGTTTTATATTTGATTGAAGTTTTAAAATTCAAAAATTCAGGCATTTCTGAACTCCAAAAGGGCATGCGTGATTAAGATCCCTCGATTTTATCATGCCATTTTATTTATCGAATTTAATTTTAATCACCGCCATTCGTTTTATATTTGATTGAAGTTTTAAAATTCAAAAATTCAGGCATTTATGAACTCCAAAAGGGCATGCGTGATTAAGATCCCTCGATTTTATCATGCCATTTTATTTATCGAATTTAATTTTAATCACCGCCATTCGTTTTATATTTGATTGAAGTTTTAAAATTCAAAAATTCAGGCATTTATGAACTCCAAAAGGGCATGCGTGATTAAGATCCCTCGATTTTATCATGCCATTTTATTTATCGAATTTAATTTTAATCACCGCCATTCGTTTTATATTTGATTGAAGTTTTAAAATTCAAAAATTCAGGCATTTATGAACTCCAAAAGGGCATGCGTGATTAAGATCCCTCGATTTTATCATGCCATTTTATTTATCGAATTTAATTTTAATCACCGCCATTCGTTTTATATTTGATTGAAGTTTTAAAATTCAAAAATTCAGGCATTTATGAACTCCAAAAGGGCATGCGTGATTAAGATCCCTCGATTTTATCATGCCATTTTATTTATCGAATTTAATTTTAATCACCGCCATTCGTTTTATATTTGATTGAAGTTTTAAAATTCAAAAATTCAGGCATTTATGAACTCCAAAAGGGCATGCGTGATTAAGATCCCTCGATTTTATCATGCCATTTTATTTATCGAATTTAATTTTAATCACCGCCATTCATTTTATATTTGATTGAAGTTTTAAAATTCAAAAATTCAGGCATTTATGAACTCCAAAAGGGCATGCGTGATTAAGATCCCTCGATTTTATCATGCCATTTTATTTATCGAATTTAATTTTAATCACCGCCATTCGTTTTATATTTGATTGAAGTTTTAAAATTCAAAAATTCAGGCATTTATGAACTCCAAAAGGGCATGCGTGATTAAGATCCCTCGATTTTATCATGCCATTTTATTTATCGAATTTAATTTTAATCACCGCCATTCGTTTTATATTTGATTGAAGTTTTAAAATTCAAAAATTCAGGCATTTATGAACTCCAAAAGGGCATGCGTGATTAAGATCCCTCGATTTTATCATGCCATTTTATTTATCGAATTTAATTTTAATCACCGCCATTCGTTTTATATTTGATTGAAGTTTTAAAATTCAAAAATTCAGGCATTTATGAACTCCAAAAGGGCATGCGTGATTAAGATCCCTCGATTTTATCATGCCATTTTATTTATCGAATTTAATTTTAATCACCGCCATTCATTTTATATTTGATTGAAGTTTTAAAATTCAAAAATTCAGGCATTTCTGAACTCCAAAAGGGCATGCGTGATTAAGATCCCTCGATTTTATCATGCCATTTTATTTATCGAATTTAATTTTAATCACCGCCATTCGTTTTATATTTGATTGAAGTTTTAAAATTCAAAAATTCAGGCATTTATGAACTCCAAAAGGGCATGCGTGATTAAGATCCCTCGATTTTATCATGCCATTTTATTTATCGAATTTAATTTTAATCACCGCCATTCGTTTTATATTTGATTGAAGTTTTAAAATTCAAAAATTCAGGCATTTATGAACTCCAAAAGGGCATGCGTGATTAAGATCCCTCGATTTTATCATGCCATTTTATTTATCGAATTTAATTTTAATCACCGCCATTCGTTTTATATTTGATTGAAGTTTTAAAATTCAAAAATTCAGGCATTTATGAACTCCAAAAGGGCATGCGTGATTAAGATCCCTCGATTTTATCATGCCATTTTATTTATCGAATTTAATTTTAATCACCGCCATTCGTTTTATATTTGATTGAAGTTTTAAAATTCAAAAATTCAGGCATTTATGAACTCCAAAAGGGCATGCGTGATTAAGATCCCTCGATTTTATCATGCCATTTTATTTATCGAATTTAATTTTAATCACCGCCATTCGTTTTATATTTGATTGAAGTTTTAAAATTCAAAAATTCAGGCATTTATGAACTCCAAAAGGGCATGCGTGATTAAGATCCCTCGATTTTATCATGCCATTTTATTTATCGAATTTAATTTTAATCACCGCCATTCGTTTTATATTTGATTGAAGTTTTAAAATTCAAAAATTCAGGCATTTATGAACTCCAAAAGGGCATGCGTGATTAAGATCCCTCGATTTTATCATGCCATTTTATTTATCGAATTTAATTTTAATCACCGCCATTCGTTTTATATTTGATTGAAGTTTTAAAATTCAAAAATTCAGGCATTTATGAACTCCAAAAGGGCATGCGTGATTAAGATCCCTCGATTTTATCATGCCATTTTATTTATCGAATTTAATTTTAATCACCGCCATTCGTTTTATATTTGATTGAAGTTTTAAAATTCAAAAATTCAGGCATTTATGAACTCCAAAAGGGCATGCGTGATTAAGATCCCTCGATTTTATCATGCCATTTTATTTATCGAATTTAATTTTAATCACCGCCATTCGTTTTATATTTGATTGAAGTTTTAAAATTCAAAAATTCAGGCATTTATGAACTCCAAAAGTGCATGCGTGATTAAGATCCCTCGATTTTATCATGCCATTTTATTTATCGAATTTAATTTTAATCACCGCCATTCGTTTTATATTTGATTGAAGTTTTAAAATTCAAAAATTCAGGCATTTCTGAACTCCAAAAGGGCATGCGTGATTAAGATCCCTCGATTTTATCATGCCATTTTATTTATCGAATTTAATTTTAATCACCGCCATTCGTTTTATATTTGATTGAAGTTTTAAAATTCAAAAATTCAGGCATTTATGAACTCCAAAAGGGCATGCGTGATTAAGATCCCTCGATTTTATCATGCCATTTTATTTATCGAATTTAATTTTAATCACCGCCATTCGTTTTATATTTGATTGAAGTTTTAAAATTCAAAAATTCAGGCATTTATGAACTCCAAAAGGGCATGCGTGATTAAGATCCCTCGATTTTATCAAGCCATTTTATTTATCGAATTTAATTTTAATCACCGCCATTCATTTTATATTTGATTGAAGTTTTAAAATTCAAAAATTCAGGCATTTATGAACTCCAAAAGGGCATGCGTGATTAAGATCCCTCGATTTTATCATGCCATTTTATTTATCGAATTTAATTTTAATCACCGCCATTCGTTTTATATTTGATTGAAGTTTTAAAATTCAAAAATTCAGGCATTTATGAACTCCAAAAGGGCATGCGTGATTAAGATCCCTCGATTTTATCAAGCCATTTTATTTATCGAATTTAATTTTAATCACCGCCATTCATTTTATATTTGATTGAAGTTTTAAAATTCAAAAATTCAGGCATTTATGAACTCCAAAAGTGCATGCGTGATTAAGATCCCTCGATTTTATCATGCCATTTTATTTATCGAATTTAATTTTAATCACCGCCATTCGTTTTATATTTGATTGAAGTTTTAAAATTCAAAAATTCAGGCATTTCTGAACTCCAAAAGGGCATGCGTGATTAAGATCCCTCGATTTTATCATGCCATTTTATTTATCGAATTTAATTTTAATCACCGCCATTCGTTTTATATTTGATTGAAGTTTTAAAATTCAAAAATTCAGGCATTTCTGAACTCCAAAAGGGCATGCGTGATTAAGATCCCTCGATTTTATCATGCCATTTTATTTATCGAATTTAATTTTAATCACCGCCATTCGTTTTATATTTGATTGAAGTTTTAAAATTCAAAAATTCAGGCATTTATGAACTCCAAAAGGGCATGCGTGATTAAGATCCCTCGATTTTATCAAGCCATTTTATTTATCGAATTTAATTTTAATCACCGCCATTCATTTTATATTTGATTGAAGTTTTAAAATTCAAAAATTCAGGCATTTATGAACTCCAAAAGGGCATGCGTGATTAAGATCCCTCGATTTTATCATGCCATTTTATTTATCGAATTTAATTTTAATCACCGCCATTCGTTTTATATTTGATTGAAGTTTTAAAATTCAAAAATTCAGGCATTTCTGAACTCCAAAAGGGCATGCGTGATTAAGATCCCTCGATTTTATCATGCCATTTTATTTATCGAATTTAATTTTAATCACCGCCATTCGTTTTATATTTGATTGAAGTTTTAAAATTCAAAAATTCAGGCATTTATGAACTCCAAAAGGGCATGCGTGATTAAGATCCCTCGATTTTATCATGCCATTTTATTTATCGAATTTAATTTTAATCACCGCCATTCGTTTTATATTTGATTGAAGTTTTAAAATTCAAAAATTCAGGCATTTATGAACTCCAAAAGGGCATGCGTGATTAAGATCCCTCGATTTTATCAAGCCATTTTATTTATCGAATTTAATTTTAATCACCGCCATTCATTTTATATTTGATTGAAGTTTTAAAATTCAAAAATTCAGGCATTTCTGAACTCCAAAAGGGCATGCGTGATTAAGATCCCTCGATTTTATCATGCCATTTTATTTATCGAATTTAATTTTAATCACCGCCATTCGTTTTATATTTGATTGAAGTTTTAAAATTCAAAAATTCAGGCATTTATGAACTCCAAAAGGGCATGCGTGATTAAGATCCCTCGATTTTATCATGCCATTTTATTTATCGAATTTAATTTTAATCACCGCCATTCATTTTATATTTGATTAAAGTTTTAAAATTCAAAAATTCAGGCATTTCTGAACTCCAAAAGGGCATGCGTGATTAAGATCCCTCGATTTTATCATGCCATTTTATTTATCGAATTTAATTTTAATCACCGCCATTCGTTTTATATTTGATTGAAGTTTTAAAATTCAAAAATTCAGGCATTTATGAACTCCAAAAGGGCATGCGTGATTAAGATCCCTCGATTTTATCAAGCCATTTTATTTATCGAATTTAATTTTAATCACCGCCATTCGTTTTATATTTGATTGAAGTTTTAAAATTCAAAAATTCAGGCATTTATGAACTCCAAAAGGGCATGCGTGATTAAGATCCCTCGATTTTATCATGCCATTTTATTTATCGAATTTAATTTTAATCACCGCCATTCATTTTATATTAGATTAAAGTTTTAAAATTCAAAAATTCAGGCATTTCTGAACTCCAAAAGGGCATGCGTGATTAAGATCCCTCGATTTTATCATGCCATTTTATTTATCGAATTTAATTTTAATCACCGCCATTCGTTTTATATTTGATTGAAGTTTTAAAATTCAAAAATTCAGGCATTTATGAACTCCAAAAGGGCATGCGTGATTAAGATCCCTCGATTTTATCAAGCCATTTTATTTATCGAATTTAATTTTAATCACCGCCATTCGTTTTATATTTGATTGAAGTTTTAAAATTCAAAAATTCAGGCATTTATGAACTCCAAAAGGGCATGCGTGATTAAGATCCCTCGATTTTATCATGCCATTTTATTTATCGAATTTAATTTTAATCACCGCCATTCGTTTTATATTTGATTGAAGTTTTAAAATTCAAAAATTCAGGCATTTATGAACTCCAAAAGGGCATGCGTGATTAAGATCCCTCGATTTTATCATGCCATTTTATTTATCGAATTTAATTTTAATCACCGCCATTCGTTTTATATTTGATTGAAGTTTTAAAATTCAAAAATTCAGGCATTTATGAACTCCAAAAGTGCATGCGTGATTAAGATCCCTCGATTTTATCATGCCATTTTATTTATCGAATTTAATTTTAATCACCGCCATTCGTTTTATATTTGATTGAAGTTTTAAAATTCAAAAATTCAGGCATTTATGAACTCCAAAAGGGCATGCGTGATTAAGATCCCTCGATTTTATCATGCCATTTTATTTATCGAATTTAATTTTAATCACCGCCATTCGTTTTATATTTGATTGAAGTTTTAAAATTCAAAAATTCAGGCATTTATGAACTCCAAAAGGGCATGCGTGATTAAGATCCCTCGATTTTATCATGCCATTTTATTTATCGAATTTAATTTTAATCACCGCCATTCGTTTTATATTTGATTGAAGTTTTAAAATTCAAAAATTCAGGCATTTATGAACTCCAAAAGGGCATGCGTGATTAAGATCCCTCGATTTTATCAAGCCATTTTATTTATCGAATTTAATTTTAATCACCGCCATTCATTTTATATTTGATTGAAGTTTTAAAATTCAAAAATTCAGGCATTTATGAACTCCAAAAGGGCATGCGTGATTAAGATCCCTCGATTTTATCATGCCATTTTATTTATCGAATTTAATTTTAATCACCGCCATTCGTTTTATATTTGATTGAAGTTTTAAAATTCAAAAATTCAGGCATTTCTGAACTCCAAAAGGGCATGCGTGATTAAGATCCCTCGATTTTATCATGCCATTTTATTTATCGAATTTAATTTTAATCACCGCCATTCGTTTTATATTTGATTGAAGTTTTAAAATTCAAAAATTCAGGCATTTATGAACTCCAAAAGGGCATGCGTGATTAAGATCCCTCGATTTTATCATGCCATTTTATTTATCGAATTTAATTTTAATCACCGCCATTCGTTTTATATTTGATTGAAGTTTTAAAATTCAAAAATTCAGGCATTTATGAACTCCAAAAGGGCATGCGTGATTAAGATCCCTCGATTTTATCAAGCCATTTTATTTATCGAATTTAATTTTAATCACCGCCATTCATTTTATATTTGATTGAAGTTTTAAAATTCAAAAATTCAGGCATTTCTGAACTCCAAAAGGGCATGCGTGATTAAGATCCCTCGATTTTATCATGCCATTTTATTTATCGAATTTAATTTTAATCACCGCCATTCGTTTTATATTTGATTGAAGTTTTAAAATTCAAAAATTCAGGCATTTATGAACTCCAAAAGGGCATGCGTGATTAAGATCCCTCGATTTTATCATGCCATTTTATTTATCGAATTTAATTTTAATCACCGCCATTCATTTTATATTTGATTAAAGTTTTAAAATTCAAAAATTCAGGCATTTCTGAACTCCAAAAGGGCATGCGTGATTAAGATCCCTCGATTTTATCATGCCATTTTATTTATCGAATTTAATTTTAATCACCGCCATTCGTTTTATATTTGATTGAAGTTTTAAAATTCAAAAATTCAGGCATTTATGAACTCCAAAAGGGCATGCGTGATTAAGATCCCTCGATTTTATCAAGCCATTTTATTTATCGAATTTAATTTTAATCACCGCCATTCGTTTTATATTTGATTGAAGTTTTAAAATTCAAAAATTCAGGCATTTATGAACTCCAAAAGGGCATGCGTGATTAAGATCCCTCGATTTTATCATGCCATTTTATTTATCGAATTTAATTTTAATCACCGCCATTCATTTTATATTTGATTAAAGTTTTAAAATTCAAAAATTCAGGCATTTCTGAACTCCAAAAGGGCATGCGTGATTAAGATCCCTCGATTTTATCATGCCATTTTATTTATCGAATTTAATTTTAATCACCGCCATTCGTTTTATATTTGATTGAAGTTTTAAAATTCAAAAATTCAGGCATTTATGAACTCCAAAAGGGCATGCGTGATTAAGATCCCTCGATTTTATCAAGCCATTTTATTTATCGAATTTAATTTTAATCACCGCCATTCGTTTTATATTTGATTGAAGTTTTAAAATTCAAAAATTCAGGCATTTCTGAACTCCAAAAGGGCATGCGTGATTAAGATCCCTCGATTTTATCATGCCATTTTATTTATCGAATTTAATTTTAATCACCGCCATTCGTTTTATATTTGATTGAAGTTTTAAAATTCAAAAATTCAGGCATTTATGAACTCCAAAAGGGCATGCGTGATTAAGATCCCTCGATTTTATCATGCCATTTTATTTATCGAATTTAATTTTAATCACCGCCATTCATTTTATATTTGATTAAAGTTTTAAAATTCAAAAATTCAGGCATTTCTGAACTCCAAAAGGGCATGCGTGATTAAGATCCCTCGATTTTATCATGCCATTTTATTTATCGAATTTAATTTTAATCACCGCCATTCGTTTTATATTTGATTGAAGTTTTAAAATTCAAAAATTCAGGCATTTATGAACTCCAAAAGGGCATGCGTGATTAAGATCCCTCGATTTTATCATGCCATTTTATTTATCGAATTTAATTTTAATCACCGCCATTCGTTTTATATTTGATTGAAGTTTTAAAATTCAAAAATTCAGGCATTTATGAACTCCAAAAGGGCATGCGTGATTAAGATCCCTCGATTTTATCATGCCATTTTATTTATCGAATTTAATTTTAATCACCGCCATTCGTTTTATATTTGATTGAAGTTTTAAAATTCAAAAATTCAGGCATTTATGAACTCCAAAAGGGCATGCGTGATTAAGATCCCTCGATTTTATCAAGCCATTTTATTTATCGAATTTAATTTTAATCACCGCCATTCGTTTTATATTTGATTGAAGTTTTAAAATTCAAAAATTCAGGCATTTCTGAACTCCAAAAGGGCATGCGTGATTAAGATCCCTCGATTTTATCATGCCATTTTATTTATCGAATTTAATTTTAATCACCGCCATTCGTTTTATATTTGATTGAAGTTTTAAAATTCAAAAATTCAGGCATTTATGAACTCCAAAAGGGCATGCGTGATTAAGATCCCTCGATTTTATCAAGCCATTTTATTTATCGAATTTAATTTTAATCACCGCCATTCGTTTTATATTTGATTGAAGTTTTAAAATTCAAAAATTCAGGCATTTCTGAACTCCAAAAGGGCATGCGTGATTAAGATCCCTCGATTTTATCATGCCATTTTATTTATCGAATTTAATTTTAATCACCGCCATTCGTTTTATATTTGATTGAAGTTTTAAAATTCAAAAATTCAGGCATTTATGAACTCCAAAAGGGCATGCGTGATTAAGATCCCTCGATTTTATCATGCCATTTTATTTATCGAATTTAATTTTAATCACCGCCATTCGTTTTATATTTGATTGAAGTTTTAAAATTCAAAAATTCAGGCATTTATGAACTCCAAAAGGGCATGCGTGATTAAGATCCCTCGATTTTATCAAGCCATTTTATTTATCGAATTTAATTTTAATCACCGCCATTCGTTTTATATTTGATTGAAGTTTTAAAATTCAAAAATTCAGGCATTTATGAACTCCAAAAGGGCATGCGTGATTAAGATCCCTCGATTTTATCATGCCATTTTATTTATCGAATTTAATTTTAATCACCGCCATTCATTTTATATTTGATTGAAGTTTTAAAATTCAAAAATTCAGGCATTTCTGAACTCCAAAAGGGCATGCGTGATTAAGATCCCTCGATTTTATCATGCCATTTTATTTATCGAATTTAATTTTAATCACCGCCATTCGTTTTATATTTGATTGAAGTTTTAAAATTCAAAAATTCAGGCATTTCTGAACTCCAAAAGGGCATGCGTGATTAAGATCCCTCGATTTTATCATGCCATTTTATTTATCGAATTTAATTTTAATCACCGCCATTCGTTTTATATTTGATTGAAGTTTTAAAATTCAAAAATTCAGGCATTTCTGAACTCCAAAAGGGCATGCGTGATTAAGATCCCTCGATTTTATCATGCCATTTTATTTATCGAATTTAATTTTAATCACCGCCATTCGTTTTATATTTGATTGAAGTTTTAAAATTCAAAAATTCAGGCATTTCTGAACTCCAAAAGGGCATGCGTGATTAAGATCCCTCGATTTTATCATGCCATTTTATTTATCGAATTTAATTTTAATCACCGCCATTCGTTTTATATTTGATTGAAGTTTTAAAATTCAAAAATTCAGGCATTTCTGAACTCCAAAAGGGCATGCGTGATTAAGATCCCTCGATTTTATCATGCCATTTTATTTATCGAATTTAATTTTAATCACCGCCATTCGTTTTATATTTGATTGAAGTTTTAAAATTCAAAAATTCAGGCATTTCTGAACTCCAAAAGGGCATGCGTGATTAAGATCCCTCGATTTTATCATGCCATTTTATTTATCGAATTTAATTTTAATCACCGCCATTCGTTTTATATTTGATTGAAGTTTTAAAATTCAAAAATTCAGGCATTTATGAACTCCAAAAGGGCATGCGTGATTAAGATCCCTCGATTTTATCAAGCCATTTTATTTATCGAATTTAATTTTAATCACCGCCATTCGTTTTATATTTGATTGAAGTTTTAAAATTCAAAAATTCAGGCATTTCTGAACTCCAAAAGGGCATGCGTGATTAAGATCCCTCGATTTTATCATGCCATTTTATTTATCGAATTTAATTTTAATCACCGCCATTCGTTTTATATTTGATTGAAGTTTTAAAATTCAAAAATTCAGGCATTTATGAACTCCAAAAGGGCATGCGTGATTAAGATCCCTCGATTTTATCATGCCATTTTATTTATCGAATTTAATTTTAATCACCGCCATTCGTTTTATATTTGATTGAAGTTTTAAAATTCAAAAATTCAGGCATTTATGAACTCCAAAAGGGCATGCGTGATTAAGATCCCTCGATTTTATCAAGCCATTTTATTTATCGAATTTAATTTTAATCACCGCCATTCGTTTTATATTTGATTGAAGTTTTAAAATTCAAAAATTCAGGCATTTATGAACTCCAAAAGGGCATGCGTGATTAAGATCCCTCGATTTTATCATGCCATTTTATTTATCGAATTTAATTTTAATCACCGCCATTCGTTTTATATTTGATTGAAGTTTTAAAATTCAAAAATTCAGGCATTTATGAACTCCAAAAGGGCATGCGTGATTAAGATCCCTCGATTTTATCATGCCATTTTATTTATCGAATTTAATTTTAATCACCGCCATTCATTTTATATTTGATTGAAGTTTTAAAATTCAAAAATTCAGGCATTTCTGAACTCCAAAAGGGCATGCGTGATTAAGATCCCTCGATTTTATCATGCCATTTTATTTATCAAATTTAATTTTAATCACCGCCATTCGTTTTATATTTGATTGAAGTTTTAAAATTCAAAAATTCAGGCATTTCTGAACTCCAAAAGGGCATGCGTGATTAAGATCCCTCGATTTTATCATGCCATTTTATTTATCGAATTTAATTTTAATCACCGCCATTCGTTTTATATTTGATTGAAGTTTTAAAATTCAAAAATTCAGGCATTTCTGAACTCCAAAAGGGCATGCGTGATTAAGATCCCTCGATTTTATCATGCCATTTTATTTATCGAATTTAATTTTAATCACCGCCATTCATTTTATATTTGATTGAAGTTTTAAAATTCAAAAATTCAGGCATTTCTGAACTCCAAAAGGGCATGCGTGATTAAGATCCCTCGATTTTATCATGCCATTTTATTTATCGAATTTAATTTTAATCACCGCCATTCGTTTTATATTTGATTGAAGTTTTTAAAATTCAAAAATTCAGGCATTTCTGAACTCCAAAAGGGCATGCGTGATTAAGATCCCTCGATTTTATCATGCCATTTTATTTATCGAATTTAATTTTAATCACCGCCATTCGTTTTATATTTGATTGAAGTTTTAAAATTCAAAAATTCAGGCATTTCTGAACTCCAAAAGGGCATGCGTGATTAAGATCCCTCGATTTTATCATGCCATTTTATTTATCGAATTTAATTTTAATCACCGCCATTCGTTTTATATTTGATTGAAGTTTTAAAATTCAAAAATTCAGGCATTTATGAACTCCAAAAGGGCATGCGTGATTAAGATCCCTCGATTTTATCAAGCCATTTTATTTATCGAATTTAATTTTAATCACCGCCATTCATTTTATATTTGATTGAAGTTTTAAAATTCAAAAATTCAGGCATTTATGAACTCCAAAAGGGCATGCGTGATTAAGATCCCTCGATTTTATCAAGCCATTTTATTTATCGAATTTAATTTTAATCACCGCCATTCGTTTTATATTTGATTGAAGTTTTAAAATTCAAAAATTCAGGCATTTCTGAACTCCAAAAGGGCATGCGTGATTAAGATCCCTCGATTTTATCATGCCATTTTATTTATCGAATTTAATTTTAATCACCGCCATTCGTTTTATATTTGATTGAAGTTTTAAAATTCAAAAATTCAGGCATTTATGAACTCCAAAAGGGCATGCGTGATTAAGATCCCTCGATTTTATCAAGCCATTTTATTTATCGAATTTAATTTTAATCACCGCCATTCGTTTTATATTTGATTGAAGTTTTAAAATTCAAAAATTCAGGCATTTATGAACTCCAAAAGGGCATGCGTGATTAAGATCCCTCGATTTTATCATGCCATTTTATTTATCGAATTTAATTTTAATCACCGCCATTCATTTTATATTTGATTGAAGTTTTAAAATTCAAAAATTCAGGCATTTCTGAACTCCAAAAGGGCATGCGTGATTAAGATCCCTCGATTTTATCATGCCATTTTATTTATCGAATTTAATTTTAATCACCGCCATTCGTTTTATATTTGATTGAAGTTTTAAAATTCAAAAATTCAGGCATTTATGAACTCCAAAAGGGCATGCGTGATTAAGATCCCTCGATTTTATCATGCCATTTTATTTATCGAATTTAATTTTAATCACCGCCATTCATTTTATATTTGATTGAAGTTTTAAAATTCAAAAATTCAGGCATTT
>JAJQJQ010000534.1:0-22176 GCA_028622995.1 Panagrolaimus kolymaensis | reverse complement strand
CGCCCCATTGCAGTTACTTTCCTTTTTTTCACCAAGACCATCTAGCCTTTGCTGCTAAGATATAGAATTTTTTTACTTTTTCAAGCCTCCTGAACCTCATGTGACTTTAAATTAGCCCTATTTAAATAATTGCTGCCTTTTTTTAGATTTATTGGAATTCTTTTGCAAATATGTATGTATCTATTTTATTTATTGCCTTCAATTTATTTAACTTTTTCTATAATTGCTTCAATATCAATTTTTATTCGAATAGGAAAGCAAGCCAAATTTCAATTAAAACTTAATCGACGAGATTTTATTAGCTCTATTCGAATTACTATGGTTATTTTTTTACAAACTTTAATCTTTGTTTTTGTATTTTGTTTTCAAGTTGCTGCAAATTTTTCTAATATAATAATTTTGTTTAATATTCAAATTGATTCATATCCAATTCCGGAATGGATGAATGCAATATCGAAAACAATTTTAACTGAAATTAAGCAATTTCGTATTTTATTGGAATGCATTATAGTTTTAACCATTATAACGGGATATCGTGAGGCTATAACGACTTTCATTAAATTAATTTATTTTATGATTCGTCATCCTAAAAAGAGTTTTAAAAAATTTAAAGCAAAAATGAATTTGGTTTCGTCAAGAGTCATTCCATTGAAATAAATTTTATTTTTTGTCTGTGGCTTTTTTTGAATTTTTTTTTAAAGTAAATAAATTTTTTATGAAAAATGATTTTATTTTTTTATTTTTTACAAAAAAAAATTATGGTTGGGTAAAAAAATTGATATAGCTTGAATAAAAAAAAAAAAAAATATTTGTTCATGTCGATAAACAAAAAAAGTAATGTGCACGCGACAAAGTATGAAAGGGAATGACTAACATTGATTTTACAAAGGCTTGAATTAAATGAGCCATTTCAATCCATGTTTTTGCATGCCCAAATTAAATTCGTGAGAAAAAAAAACTGTTCTCAATGATTTTAATGTTGTTTATTTTCTTTGGTTCGCTCAATTCTTGAATTTTTTAATATTTTTTCTTGCATTTGAAATTCTAAAAAGTGTATTAAATTAACTTAATAAAAATTATATTTAGGCTTTTCGTCGTATTTTTTAAATAATCTATGAGTCCGTCCCAACAACAGCTATTTTTTTTTCAAAGAAAAATGCAAATTTAACCAGGATAGATAAAAAAAATTTCAAGCATTAGCTTCCATGATTTCAATTATTAATTTTATTGATTATTAATAAATTTATTTACTCAATCAAAAATAAATATAGAAAGAAGAAGGTTTACCTCTCCCGAAAAAAAGTTTAAATGTGTCAAGCTTGAACCAACGAAGGAAGCTATTGTTGCTATTAGTTTTTATTGATTGACCTAAATTAGAAATTAAAACAAAATTGCTTTTTCAAAAGACTCATGAAAAATTAAAGCGGTGAATTTTTTGAAGTTTTAAAAAACTTTTTTTTTAAATTTTAGACCCATGTTTTAAGTTTTTGGCTTCTTCTTTGTTAGGGCCATATAATTTTTTTTGTTTAAACTGTAATTTTTTTTTACAAGAAAGTATTCTCAATGATTAAAAGGGAAAATGTTTTGACACTAATTCCAAAAATATGTCTTTAATGTTTTTTCGACAAAGTAATTTTGTTGTTCAATGTCGTCGACCAAAAATGAATCACAAAAGACTAAATATTTTATTCGCTTGCTTTTTAACAATTATTTTTATTTATTTTTATTATAATTTGTAAGCTTTTTTTTTGTAAACTTAGACATCTAAAAATTATTTTTTTTATTTTAGACTTTTATCCAATCCAATTCCAGAAATTATAATAAATAAAAACTTAGATGAAATACTTGATTCTCAAAATCCACCCAAAAACGTTGTAATTTTATCTTCAACTTTAAATAAACGTTATTTATTTCTTCTTCCATTTACTGTTATGTCATGGAAAAAACTTGGAGTTCAAACAGTTGTAATTTTGGTTGGCCAAGAAAATGTTTTCCAAAATGATAAACAAGCGAGAATAGTTATTAAAATGTTGGATGATATGAAAGTGTATATAAAATATATCCAACCTGAGAGGCTCTCACCTACTTCATTAAGCCAGGTAAGAAAAAAAATTTTGATTGAAAAATAATCAAAACTTTTGTTTTAGATAATTCGCCTTTTTGGAACATCTCTGCCTTTTGTCACCCATTTTCAAGCAAAAGATGAAAATACAATTTTTCTTACTTCTGATGCAGATTTATTTGTTTTTCATTTAGAAAATCATATTCCAAATTTATTTGAAGGAAAAACTTTACATTTATATAATTCAAAATGTTGTGATCCAATAAATATACCTCGAATGAGTGGAAATTTTACTGTACCCATGTATCCTATGGGAACGAT
Organism: Panagrolaimus kolymaensis; assembly: GCA_028622995.1. Classification (NCBI taxonomy): domain Eukaryota; kingdom Metazoa; phylum Nematoda; class Chromadorea; order Rhabditida; family Panagrolaimidae; genus Panagrolaimus; species Panagrolaimus kolymaensis. The sequence continues at coordinate 19,793 of JAJQJQ010000534.1, read as the reverse complement.
TGGTGCCACAATACAAACATGGAATGAAATAATGGGTAATTTTTTGAATTTTTTATTATTTATTTTAAACTTTATAAATCAAAAAAGGAGAATTTAGGTTTCAAAAAAATTCCAATGACGGTGAAAGAAATCGAAGAATATGTAATAGAAGAATTTGGAAAAGATTTTTTCCATCCCGATGATGAAAAAAATCCTGAATTGGTAGGATCGCAAATTTGGTATGCAGACCAATCTTTAATGAGTTATAAAATATACGAATGGCTTAAAATGTAAGTGATGGGGGAAGGACCAATCAATTGCAAAATAAAATTATGGAAGAAAAAAGAAATGGCGTTTGGGTAGATAAAATTTAAATTTTTTCTTTTGAGTTTATTGGCGAAGAAAAAATCTCTAAGTTACAGGTTTTTTTGTCATAAAGCTAATTATTTTTGGCAAATTTTCTAAATTCTTTTTTCGATAGTCAAGAATTAAATTAAATTAAACTAATATCTTTGAATGAAATTTATTTTACTCGCAGTTTATAGAAACTTTTTTGCTGCCAGACATTTGCAGTTTTAACCGTCTCGTTACCAAAAATTTAAAAATCTCTTTCAGGCCTCAAAATAGATTGTTTACATCGGAGTATTCCGAGGAACCTCGTCGAATAGATCGAATCAAATGGCCAAAACGATCTGAATTCAAAAACTTTAAAATTAAAAATTTTGATGATTGCCATCAACCAACAGAAGCTTATGCAATTGGAGAATGGGAAAAATTTAAGCCATTTTTAGAATTTGCATTTAAAAATGATACAAAATTAATGGAAACTTTTATAAAATACAGAGAAAATTTTATGCATAGTTTTATATTTTTGTTGAAAAATTTTGTAAAAAGACTAAATTTTTTTTGAATTTGATGGAATTTTTTAATTTTATTTATTAATAATCTATAGCTTTAATTAAATTTTAATGATTCTCTTGGATTAACATGAGCTATATCACAATATTTTTCCAACTTCGTTTTTGGATTAATCATGGGGCAAATTTTATCATCACAGAAATACTTTTCTGTGGAAACTAATTTAGGGCAATGTTTTGCTGCTTCTTCGACTCTCATCTATCCAGAATCGATTGTTTTGTGATATTCCTGTTAAAAAAAGTTTTCGATAAAAAGTTTTAGGTTGTTTTTGTTCTTACCTTTATGGAAATTTTATACTGATCCAAACTTTGATTTGTCATAATAAGGCTCCTGGAAGACAGCGTTTTTGACAATATTATAAATGCATCAGGTCACAAAATTTTTAATTTTTTTATTATTTTTTCTTCGCGATTTTTTCTTAACTTTTTGTGATTGCGATAGTATTTTAAAAATTACAGTTTATTAAAAAATCATCTTAAAAATTATAATAATTATTATTTAAAAAAAGACATAAGTTACAGTATTTATTTTTAAAAATATGCAAAACATTTCCCTGATTTTTTTGAGTATAAATTAAGATATTTAGTTTGAATACCATGCATATATGTTTAATAACACAAAAGACACAATTTAGATAATTTAAAAATTAAATAATTTCTTTCTTTTGAAAGATTTCGATTAACATCACCAAAATATTTATTAAATTGTCGAAATTGTAAAACATCCAAATCTTTTTGAGTTGTTTCATCCAATTCCAATATTTTTGTAAAGCATGTTAAAGCATAGAGAAGATATTGTAATTCATTTTCCATTAAGTTGTGATTTGAAAAAATGTTTGTCAAAGAATTAATTATATTTTCATCTTTTATTTCCATTTCATTCATTGCTTTTGCTGCCATTTCAATTAATATCGGAATATCTTTATCCAAATATGCCAGCAAAAGATCGGGTCTTTTGGCGATAGTTTTAATTAAGCAATGAACTTTGGTTGCGCAAAATTTATTATCGAAGAAAACTTTATCGTTTCTGGGTGGTTCGTTTTTGATGGAAGATTTATGATTGAAAGAAATCATATTAATTGATGGTTGTTGATTTTTAATAAAAATTACATCATCATCTTTTTTCTCAACAACTTTTTGGAATTTCATTCCAATTTCCATGCATTTTTTTAAACGGCATTTATTACATTTGCTTCCAAAAATTGTGGGCACTGAAAAATCAACTTAAAATTAAATCGAAAAAAGCAAAGTTTAAAAAAGAAAGAAAACTTACAAATGAGGCATTTATTTTTTGTTTCGCATCTAAAGGATGTTATAGTTGTTAAGCTTTTAGCAAAAAATTCTTCACAGTTATTACAACATAAACCGCCAAATCTTTTTTGAGGAGAAGTAATGTGACGAGAGCAAATTTGACAATAACTCATCTTAAAAAAAACAAGGCATTATAAAATAAAAGGAGAGCTTTTGAAAGTGAAAAATGGATTATAAATTTTATTTTTTGTATTCACGAGAACTAAAAATTTTCTTCGTTTCAAGTATTATTTTTTTCTGGTTATCGAAAATAGTATTTTTTTATTTTTCAAAGCAGATTTTCAAATTCACGGTCTTTTTTAAAAAATTCTAAAACTCTGATCGGAAAAGGAAAACTTTTTTTTTCTCCATTTGCTTTTGAAATTCAGAATTCCTCTTTTTCGGCGGTGGCGGCGGGCATATCAAAGTCAATCACATGATAGCCTTGCCTTGCTTTTGGAGGTAAAACTTTATTATCTCCGAAATGAATCAAGGCCGTCGCGCATCCATCCAAGCATCGAAGTTCACTTTAAAATCAAAATATTTTGGGTTTTTTTTTCTCCATAAATCAAAATTATCTTCTTCAAATTTATTTTTTTTAGAAAGTCGGCTGACCCGGCGCTGCTTTACTTAGATACTTTTAGCTGATTATGGACTTTTGGTATATGCCTTCCTTTTCCTTATCCTCTTCATTTTTTTCTTCTTAGATTTTCAAGGACACCCATCCGTCCCATACTTTTTCAAAACTCTCTCAAAAACAAAATTCCGATGACTAAGATTTATTTTTCTTCATTTATCTTCGATCTTTTGCTTATGCTTTTAGATATTTTTCGGCTGTCAAGACTTTTAATAATAAAAAATTTTAGAAATGAAAAAATGCAAGATTTGCACCCGAAATCAAAATGGTAATTATCAAAATTATGGTGGAGAATGTTTGTAGCGAATGTTCATTATTTTTTACTCGAACTATTTGTGCTAATATCCAATATGAATGCTCAAACTTTTATTTATGTCTTGATAGTAAGTCATTTTTATCTATCACAAAAAAAACCTGACGAAATTTTATTACTTATTTCCATGTTTGACCAACTCTGAGCTAACTTGAAAATTCTTGATTTACTTTAGAGTAGCATCCATTTTTTTATCTCAAAACAACTGTTAGGTTTTACGCTTCTTTTGTTGAAGTTGTTCTTCTAGCGACGACAATCGCCAGACTCATGACTTACAGAATTATTTCATAATTTTTAGACCCATCTCTTCAAGGAGCTCTATGTCATGGATGCAGATTTTCTAAATGCCTAGAAATTGGAATGAATTGTATTCAACTTAACTGTTATACCAACTACAAACCTATAAGCAATGGAGTTTGCCACAAATATTCAAAAATCATCCATAATTTCTTTCAAACATGCCTTGAAAAACCTGATTTTTTTTATGATTTAATTAAAAAAGACGATCCAAATTTGATAGAAAAAGCTCGCATAAAACTAAATAATTTGGATCAAATTTATCCTGAGCGTGTTTTAAATTGGGCCATGATTTTACAAAATAACAAATTCAATTCATGCGAATTTCAAATACTATTCTTTTTAATTATTTATAGCATAAATCTTTCTTGGATTCCTCCATTTCAACAAGAATATATTAAAGAAGGCCAAAATCAAGCGGTTGATAAAAAAGCCCATCTTTTTAAAATTCCAGAAAATCGAAAAGAAACTTTTAAAAAGCTTACTCAATACTTTTCTAACAAATTTGAAACTTTGTATTGTTCGACAATGAAATAAAGTGCATAAATAAATTTTTTTAAAGACTTTAAATTATCAAAACAATTCTTTAAAGTAACAAATTGAAAAATTAACGCAATTCCCTTTGGGTAAAATAAGACGAATCAACGGTTTATTTAGTATGGAAAAAGTAAAATCATACCTTTTTAAATTTCTTTAGCAAATAGGACATTCAAAAAAATCTGATCGCATGTTTTTTGGGTGATAAAAAACGATAGATGGCCATATCCATGGATTTGGTTTTCTTATCATCCTTTCTCTCTTTTTTCGCTGTGCCTCCATCGATTCCCGGTGATTTTTATCTCCGTCAAATATCAGCGTCTCTCTCTTTCTCGATGAGCCTTCATTTTGTCGCTGTTTGAGATACAAAACTTAAAAAAAGCTTTTACGCCATCGAAAATCTTTAGAAGTTCCTTCATTCAAGAACTTTGAAATATTTTAACACAAAAATATTCTTATCATTATTTTGCACAATTTTCAGAGTTTTCGATGTGGATGAGATCCATATATCCACATTTACTTTCTCCATTCTCACTTGATTTTTTTCTTTTGAGTCCTCCAAATTATCTCCGCAAAAAATCTCCGTCTCTCAATCGAGGAAGCAAAGTGAAAAAATTTCTCTCTCTCCTTCTTCGCTATTTTTTCTTCGATTCAGATAGGCGACTTTTAGCTCAAAAAAGAATAACAAAAAAATATGAAAGAAATCCAAAAAATTGAAGTAAAAATAAAGCCAAAGCCTTTAAATCTCAAATTCTCTTCTCTTACTTTGGAATATTATTGATAGCAGCAGCATATACAAAAGTGCGATTAGTTAGAAAAAAAAATTTCTGGAGACAAAAAAAACTTTATATTAGCGCAATTGATGTAAAAGGTCATTCGGGAGAGAGAGAGAGAGAGTCGCTTTTAAAATTTTTCCCGCAAGTAATCAATCAAAAAAATGTGATAAATTTATGATAATTTTTTCTTTCATTTTTTTAATTGTTTCTATCTTTCTTCGAAAAGGAAATAGATGTTTTTTTATTTTAGACTTGAAAAGTCCATTGCGCTTGAACGATGAAAATTTGAAGTTCATTTTTAATTTTCTTTTAAATCTTTTTCCATGCATCGTTTCTGAGAACGAACGAACAATGAAAATTAAGAGGAAGGAAAAAGTCAGTTAAAAATATTTATATTTTGTTCAGAACAAATAAACTTTTTTATTTTAATGTCTAAAAACACTAAAAATTAATTACGATTTAAATTTCATCTTCATTTTTCTTCAAGAAAAAATTTCAATGAATGGTTAACAACAAACAGATTACTATAATCATTAAGGGATTTGGGATTGTAAATTCAGCTTCAATGCATTGTAAAATATTTTTTATCTAGGCTTTTTTTATTTTTAATTAGTTTTTCTAAACAATAAAATTTCAATAAATTGTTTTACATTATTTTAACTATTTTACACTCCAATTATAAAAAAATAATTAATAATTATTAAATTTTTTTGGTTTTAGTTCGTTTGAGCATTGAAAGGTCGATATTGTCTCAATGTTCCAATTTAATGCAAAAAAATCATTCAAGAACATTTTTTATGCATTTTTTTGTTCCTTGATTCTTTTTTTTTTCTTCTTCTAAGCTTTACTGTTTTTTTTTTGTTATTTTAATATCGATTTTTATTTTCCAAAAAAAGATTTTTTAAATATTTTTTAATTAGTACCATTAATTTTGCGTCGTCGTCGAAAGTAGTAGTATCAGAAACGTAAAAGTTTAGAAAATTATCTAATTCATTTGCTTTTTGACTTTTAGATTTTTATTTTACTAAATTCGCAGTTTTGTATTACTAAAAAAACGAGGCTTTCCAAATAATTTTTTTAAAACAACATCTTTGTGAGAGAAAAAAGTCTCTCGATCAAATTTGTGTAAAATTTATTTATTTTAAGTTCAAAATTTTTAAATTTTAGGTATTAAAAAAATCAAAAAAACATGGACTCTCTAAATAATAATAAGCGCATTGATTTGCAATGTTGGCGTGCCATAGCTATTACTTCAGTATTGTTGTTTCACATTTGGCCTGAAACATTTCCAAATGGTTTTGTTGGGGTTGATATGTAAATTTTTATTTTTATCTCAAAGATTAAAAAAAAATAATTATAAATGAAAGATTTTTTTTAGATTTTTTGCTCTCTCAGGATTTTTAATGGCAACGTGCTTTTTTAAAAATGACGGAGGAAAGTTTAATATTTGGGTATTTTATTATCGAAGAATAAAAAGAATAGTCCCAATTTTTGTGGTTGTTATATTTATTTTTTTGATTTTCTTCAAAATATTTGTTTATTCTACAGAATATTATTTATTAGTAATCGATGCAAAATGTAGCCTATTTTTTGCCACAAATATTCAAGACTATAAAAATAAATTAGATTATTTTCATACGGTAAAAATTAATAAAACTTTGTCATTTAGAATTTTTTGAAGCAAAATAAATCGAAACTTGACAGCTTTATTAATAATTGCACTTTCAGAAATCAAATTATCATTTTTTTCGTCATTGTTGGTCCTTGGCTGTAGAAATGCAATTTTACACTATTTTTCCTTTAATAGCTTTAATCCGAGCTCAAGTATCTCACAAATTTTTTTGTTTAATTCTGATTACTCTTTGCATGACATCTTTTTTATATCAATTTTTTTCTTTGGACGCGGTTACAAAATATGAATCAGTTTTAAGTCGAATTTGGCAATTTTGTTTTGGAATCTTAGCTCAAACTTTAAAAGCCTCAGAAAATTTAAAATTGTGTAATATTTATTTATTTTCAATTATAATTATAATTCTTTCATTTCCATATTCAATTGGTTCGACTATTTTAAGTTTTGGGATTATCGTGGCGGTTAGTGTTATGATTATGGCTTCCACAAGTGATGATGAATCTCCATTTGCATATTTTATTTCTAATAATTATATGAAAAAAGCTTTTATTACGTTGGGTGATATTTCATATGTTTTGTATTTAATTCATTGGCCTTTAATTACATATTTGCGACATACTAGAGCCACATTTTCAGCCTTCAGCTTTATTGGTAAGCAAAGGACTCCCAAAACCTCGGATTCTAGTCTCTAAGATTGCATAATTGATAAAAAAAAAATTTCGAGAAAAATAACCTAAAAATTCGATCGAAAAGTGAAAAACCTTTTTTGACTTTTGATAATCGATCTCGTTAAAGAGAAAACAAATATGTTTTTGTTTTCTCTTAAAATAAAAATTTTAAAAAAGCTTGAACATAAAAAAATTAGAAGCGAGTAAAAGTAACAAAAGTTTTTTCTCCAATATTTTTTTGATTCCATAAAATATTTTGGTTTTGAATCTCACGATCGATTCAGTCTTTTGTGAAGCTTTTGCAAACAATTTATTTATGGTATTCAAATTTGAGATAAAATCAACCCATTTCAGAAGGATGTTTTATTATTTTTTTATCCATCACCTTAGCTTTAATCATGCATCATTTAATTGAAAAAAAGCTTCTTGAATTTTGCGATTCCTATGCCAAACTTGGTTTTATTTTATTGATTTTATACTCCAGCATTTTTATTTTCATTTATGCGACTACCAAAAATGAAAGTCATACTTTTTAAAAGAAAATTTTATTTTTAAAACTTTTAGAAAACGGAATATTATAGGATGACGTTGGACTTTTTTACTAATGCCTCAAATCTTTCTCAACCTTTAATTTTACCACCAAATTGGTCTTCGATAAATGAAATAGAAGCAGCAGAAAAAATTATAAATGATAAAAATCTTTTGGGGCAATATATTCCTTGCATTTTGCAAAAAAGTATGCCTTTTGATAATTATAAAATTATTAAGCGATTGCAATATTGTGAAGTTGATGTTAATCCAAATGCAAATTTAACCGCTGTTTTGATTGGGAATAGTTTTGCTACGAATATTATGGGCGCTATAACTTCAAATGAAATATATAAAAAAGTTATTCGAGTTTCCGCTTATGGTTGCAGAATTCCTCAAACTGACGATACTAACGAGCTGGACAATGAATGTACCATAGCCACAAATGCCATGAAAGACGCGGTTAAATTTTTCAAACCAGATGTGTTATACGTCGTACAAGCATATTGGGGTCCGATAAAGCATGCAGATACTGAAAACGCAACGAATATTGAATATCAAAAATGGAATGAATTTATTGAATATTTACAAAATTACACAAATATTATTATTTTAAATAAAGAGCAACTAATATTTCCATGGCAGATCTCACTGGAATTTTCAAGAAGAAAATATTATAATTTACCTATTGAATTCAGAATTTCTAGACCAGTAAGAAATTTGCTCAAAACAGATTGCTTTCGCAGATTCCATCAAAATTTTTGATTCGATTATAGAGTTTTTTGTATTCACTAAATAACAAATGATTTTTTTTAGAAAGATAATCCATTCATTAAGCTTTGGATAAACCAATTAAACTGTACCAAATGTTTTTGGTTTGATTACAAAGATGCATGGTGTAATGCAACACATTGTAATGCAATTGATTCTTCTATAAAATTGCCTTTATTTCAAGATGATCGGCATATTTCTATTTTTGGATTGAGAAGATTAAAACCTGTCGTCGATAATATTACCGAACAAGCTTTAGAAGTGTTCAAATAAAGTTATATGAAGAAAAAAAATTGATTTAGGAACTAAATAAAAGATTTTTATATTAAGGTTTGTGTGTGCAAAAAAAAAACAACAATAAACGATTCTGTGTCTGATACCTCAAGCCTATTCCTCGGGCCGGGTTTTGAATAAACAAAGAGAAGTTTTTTCCATTGAAAGACTTTCTTCTTCACCTTGCGGATCGGTTAATATTTACGTCGGAGTATCATCAAAGAGTCCTTGTCGCCTCGGGAAGCATAGACGCAGAGGAACGAAGGTGAATGAATGCCTCGCTAATATGTCCTTGGGATGCGCGTTATCACAGATGAGGATCAAGAAAAATTTCAACGCTTGCCTCTGCCTCCAAAATGGGAATCGATTTCTTAAATTACTAAAATTCAATTACACGTTGCAGCAGTCCAACATATTTTTTTGAGTAGCGATGATTTAAAAAATATGAATAACTATTCTAATTTTTCTTCGACGATGTTTCAATGCAAAGTTTGTAGTAGAGATCGAGAAACCAATGATTTACGTTATGGTGGAGAAAGTTGTCATGATTGTGCGTCATTTTTCATTTATACCATCAAAACTGATGCTAAATATGAATGTTCCAATTATTTTCTTTGCCTTGATAGTGAGTTTTTAAAATTTTATTTTAAAGTGTATTTTATCCAAAAAAAAGTTTTAGCTCCATCTCTTCAAGGATCTCAATGTCGAGGTTGCAGATTCTCCAAATGCCTTGAAATTGGAATGACTTGCGTGGAACTTAGCAACTATACCCATAAACTTATGAACTCTGAAATTTATCAAAAATATTCAAAAATTATCCACAATATTTTTCAAACATGCCTCGACAAACCAGAAATGTTTTTTGATTTTGTTAAAAAAGACGATCCATCATTGATTGAAAAATCAAAAAAGAAGATGAAAGAAAATTTAATTAATAATTATACCTATCCTAAGCATACTTTAACCTGGGCTTGTCTTTTGCAAAATAATAAGTTCGAGTATCCTGAATTTCGAACATTATTTTATTGCATCCTTTATAACATAAATTTATCCTGGATTCCTCCATTTCAACAAGAATATATTAAAGAATGTCAGAAAAAGGTTATTGAAGCAAAAGCCGCTGCATTAAAAATAAATGAAAATAGAGAAGAAGCTTTGAAAAAGCTTACGGAATATTTTGTTATAAACTTTGAAAATTTGTATGCTAAATCTCTTTTGTAATGTGTTTAAAAAAAGCCATTTTCAACGTATCTTTTTAATTTTTTTTGTCTTTAGGGTTGCATCATTATCCTTATTTGTTTTTCACTTTTTATAACGTAATAAAGCTATATTTAAACTATAATCGTCTAACCTTTTTTACCTAATGGCTCTCGTGAGAATCAAAATATGTTCCATTACTATCGTTGGCGGATGGCGTCTCCCGATTGGATGTTGTATGAGTAGCAGGCTTCGTTAAAACATATTTACACTAATTCCATAGTTGGGTTATATCCTTCCAAATAATATTTATCATCAAGCTTTGAATTTAGGAAAATAAGTTTCAATTTCTTGCATCAACACTGATACAAGTGTTCATTAATTTTTGAAGGCTTCCAAATCGTCACCATAGGATCCGTTTTGAAAAATATGATTGAAAATGGGTGTAAAAACACCTAAAAAATGATAAAAATAAGACACTTTTCCACTGCAATTTTTTTTCTTATTCAAAAAGTTTTTTTCTTCAATTACTTGCATCAACGTTTGATGCTTGTGTTAATAATTTTTGGTTGAAGGTGTTAATTGGTATGCGATTCAAAATCCTGTTGGGATTAATTTTTAAAAATTATAAGAAAAATATCTGGACAAAAAAATTCATATGCTTTAGTGAGCTCCGTATTTCATAACGAGTTTCATTAAAATTATTGGTTTTGATTTTTTTGCAGACATTTTTGATTTGTATTTAATTTTCTCGACTTATTTTGAAAAAAAATAAAGAAAAAGAATTTAAAAAAATATCTGCTGAAAGGGAAAAATTTATTTGTTTCAAAACTAAATCTTCGTTATTCAAAACGAGATTAACTTATGTTTTCCGTAGTAGAGTAGTAGAGTAGTAGAGTAGTAGAGTAGTAGAGTAGTAGAGTAGTAGAGTAGTAGAGTAGTAGAGTAGTAGAGTAGTAGAGTAGTAGAGTAGTAGAGTAGTAGAGTAGTAGAGTAGTAGAGTAGTAGAGTAGTAGAGTAGTAGAGTAGTAGAGTAGTAGAGTAGTAGAGTAGTAGAGTAGTAGAGTAGTAGAGTAGTAGAGTAGTAGAGTAGTAGAGTAGTAGAGTAGTAGAGTAGTAGAGTAGTAGAGTAGTAGAGTAGTAGAGTAGTAGAGTAGTAGAGTAGTAGAGTAGTAGAGTAGTAGAGTAGTAGAGTAGTAGAGTAGTAGAGTAGTAGAGTAGTAGAGTAGTAGAGTAGTAGAGTAGTAGAGTAGTAGAGTAGTAGAGTAGTAGAGTAGTAGAGTAGTAGAGTAGTAGAGTAGTAGAGTAGTAGAGTAGTAGAGTAGTAGAGTAGTAGAGTAGTAGAGTAGTAGAGTAGTAGAGTAGTAGAGTAGTAGAGTAGTAGAGTAAAAGTATACGTTTTTCTTTCCCTAAATTATATTTACTTTGGCACGGAAAATGGTGTTGTTTAAATAGGCAGATATTCCCCATAACTGTGGAATTTATAATAGTTAATGTCTTCAATAACTTAAGCTCAGTTCCACTTTCAGTGTGGGGTTGCAGGTTTTGATTTGACTAAATTCGTAGAAAAATAATCGAATCTTAGTTCCTCAGCATTTGATCAACTTTTTTTCTAATCGTCTATCAACTATTGATAATTGCAACAACGTTTAAATGGACTACTTATTCAAAAGATTGCCAGCACCTCTTTTTATTCTTTTCCTTTTTTACTTTAATTTTGTTTAAACTTAATCGATGCGAAAAACGTTTTGCCGCGACATTGTCTAAATGCGCCTTTTTGATAATTAAATTTTTATAAATTATTAAAAAATAGAAAGAAAATAAAGTTTTTTTTCTCAAGGAAATGTTGCTGCAATCCTTCACAAATTTATTCTTTTTTGATAAATGCTTTACTTGTTAATTTTAACATCAAGACAAACAACACATCTAGATGAAATATAGCGACATTGACTAGTTTTTTTCCAAATTTTTTATTTTTATCAACCAGGTTTAACTTTCATTTCTTTTTCAGATATATCCAGCGTACAAAAATTCAAGTAAAACTATAGTTGTTCTTGTGAATATTTAAACAGGTATTACTATTACTTTCGTCTTATATTTTATTATAAACCTTGAACATTCGACAGCAGAGCCATAAATTTTATGTGACTTTATTTTAAAAATGCTACTAGAGATTATATATATTCACTAAAGTCTGAAAAATAACTGCTTAAAATTTTTATTAGTACTTTTATTTTAACCTTTACAAAAAAAATCAAAAAATAAATACAAAAAAATTATCTAAAGAGAGCAACCATTTTTCTTGAATTTTAACACAGGTTTATCAATACCTTGATGAATAAAAAGATCTCCTATTCTTTCTTTTTTAAAAGTTTGGTCAGCTTGAATACAATGTAAACCTTTAATTTTGGGGATTTTACATTTAAAATGCGTGGGGCAATGTTTTCCTCGTAATGGGCTATTATAATACATGGTTTCGTAGCATTCATCAAGCATACTTGAATAATAATCTGTTAACGTCAGATTTCTCAAAAATTTGTTATTCATTAATTGAATTCGGCGTTTTTGAAAGGCATGGTCTATTTCATTTATAGATTTTTCACCAATCATAGAAATTAAATCTTTGAACATTGAATTATATGCAAATTCTAGTATTTCTTCGTCACCATTAACTTTTTCAGTAGTAAAAGTGATATTTCGAACATGCACGAAAAATCCATGATCTGGAGTAATTTCATAGGCATCGTACCCTTCTTTCACCGTTCTAGCATAATGAGTCCACGCTGATCCAACTAACTTTGTTCGATGTAGGGCTTTTTCTCGTTGTTTTTGATCCGATATTCGAATGGAATTTAATATATCCAAAAGTGAAAAACTTAAAAGTTCTTTAGAAAATTTTACTGCGGCATTATATTTCATATATGGTATCCATGCTGCATTGAGATTAATAGCAAAACTTTTTATGGCGTTTCTATAAATGGGATTTAGTCTTTTTTTAAATCAAAAACCTATTGGCCAGAGATGTTTGCAGTTTGAAGCCGAGTTTTTAAAAAAAATTTACTTTGGGACAAATTTTTGGAAGAGTGTTTGAGAGCACCGAAACTACCAAATATCAAAGTTTAAGTCAAGTCAATTAACTGAAACATAAAACTCGACTCTAAACTCAATTGATAACCCTCAGCTCGACAGCTCGAAGGCTAAAAGCGTCATTTTTTCTTCACATTAAGAAGTTACTTACTCATATATTGTTTTAGCTTTAGTTGGAATAAAAATATCATCAGGATCATGGGCAATAATAAACTCAGCTGATTCACGATATAATAAATAGCAATCATTTAAAGCGGCAGCTTGGTTTCGAAAATCAAGTTCCTGTCTTATAATATTTCCATCCACATCGGGAACTATCCAAGGATGTAATATAATTAAACCAAATCTTTCGTATTTCTATTTAAATTTTTTTTAAAAATTGATTTATAAATAATCAGTAAACCTACTTTTAGTAATTTAAAAATATCTTTAATTGCACTCATAAAATAATAAATTTGTTTATTTACACCAAAATAAGCATAAGTTTCTATGCTGAGAATATTTATATGCCATTGTTCATTAAAAAATATTGGGCTTACACAAGAGACAACATTAAACTTTTTTGGCACTGCAATTCGAAGAGGTATTTGAATTTCTGAATTTTTATTTAATTTTATTGCTGGCAAAGTTGTTATTGAAAAATAGGTTGGATATGGAACGCTTGAACAATTTGAAGCAAAAGTTTGATATTTACAATAAGGTAATGTATGAAAAGCAGCATATGGGATTATTTTTGATTTTAGCGATTCGCCTTTTTTGTTTCTTGTTACACAAATCCACATTTGGTCAGTTGAAAGACATTTGTCTGCATTGTAATGTAACACGATGGTATTGGGTTTGTAACTAAATATTTGATTTAATTATTCTATTGTTTGGAGAAAGCAAAAGTGGAGAATCCAAGCAACAACAAATATTTTTTTTTTCAAGTATCGATTTCGAAAAAAACTTTTTTTGTTTAGAACTTTTTTTTTATTAGACTGTTTAGAAAATATTTTTTTGATTTGTAAAAAAATGGTTCAACTATTTTAAAGGTTTTGCTTGATTTCGAGACCAGCCACTTGCTATAGCTTATAAAAATTTCTCCATCCTTCTTTTGGAGATTCCAAAAAAAGATTTTTTTTTATGGCCATCTTTTTTACAATATCATCCACAAATTTGGGACCCAACAATAGTAAACTTACAGTGTTGAACTGTTATAGTATGTTGCAGAGATTATTGTTATTCTACCAGAAGGATTATGTCTAAGAAATATATTTTCATCGAACCAACTAAATAAAATTATTAAATAAATAAAGCAAAACGAAAACAAAAAAGAGCAACGGGTTTTTATAAACTTTGAAACCCTTAATTTATACATAATTTTTTTTTGATTTTGCACAAAATTTTAATAAAGAAGTGTTTAATTTTTTTGGTCATTTTTTAGCATAAAGCAAATGTAAAAACAATCAAAAGTTTTAATAAAAAAAGACATAAAGAGTTTAGAAACAATGAAATGTTATTTATTATATAAAAATGACGTTTATTAACTATTTTTTGAGAAAAAAAATTATTATTAAATTTTTACAAATCTGGTTTATCCAAAAAAATTAGTTAATAACCAGGATGAAAAGTTCATTAAATTATGATAAGAATAAATTTTTTTTTGTGGTTAATATTTTTTTATCTGTTTTATTGTTGTTATTTTCTTTGGCTCTAAAAACAAAGCTTTTCATGTTTAGATGCACCGAAAGCTTAACCCGAAGTATTCCTTCCATGTTCAAGGAGGTTTTTAATTTCGGTTTACTTTTTTGAGTACATAGCATTTTTTTAGAATACTAGCAACTTGATTAAATTTTGTTTTCAAAAAAATTTATTTATTTATCTTTTTCACTTTTCTTCAATAATTATTAAATTTTAAATGAAAAATCTAAAATTTTTGCAATAAGAGATTGTTTTTTCTTTTTCAATCGGTTTCGGATTAATTTGGGCTCTTTTTCCGTGGGTTAAAAACTAAGCCTCTTTTTTCTTGCAAAACTTTCTTCGTCGACGACAAGCGGATCGGTCCATAATTTTCTTCGGCGACAAGGAGATCGTCCATAATTATAGCGGGGGTAGCAGCGCCATAGATCAAAACGCATCTTCGGCGGAAGCGGAGGCAAAAAGCCGATGGTCATTCAAATTTTTTTCTTTTAGCGAGCGAGCATTATTAAAGATGAAGATCAAGAAAAAAATTTAAAAGAGTGGGCACTTGACTTTTCCTCCATCCATCGTTGAAGAAAGAAGTCGGTTTTTTTTCTTTACTCTAAGAATTAGTTTCCACGCTAAAACTAAAAAATATTTTCTGGTAAATGAAATTATTCAAATTTAAATATGCTGTATTTGTGTAAAATTTGTGGTAAAGAGCGTGAAAATAGTCATCAACATTATGGTGGTGAATGTTGCAGTGCTTGTGGATCATTTTTTATTCGAACTATCTCGAGTAAAGTTGAATATGAATGTTCTAAATTTTATCTATGCCTTGATAGTATGCTTTTAAAATTTTGTTCTAAGCTCTTAATTTATCCAAAATATTTTAGATCCATCTCTCGAAGGTGCTCAAAGCCGAGGTTGCAGATTTTCTAAATGCCTTGAAATTGGAATGAATTGCGTGGAACTTTTTAATAACACATTTTATAAACCCATAAATTCTGAAATATATTATACTTATGCTCAATGTTTTCACAATCTATTTTAAACATGCCTTCAATATCCAGAATTATTATATGATTTTGTTAAAAAAGACGATTCCGCATTGATAAAGCATAAATTAAAAAATATAGAAGAAAGCTTCCCTCCTCAATTGCAAACATGGTCTATGGTTTTACAAAATAATAAGCTGGAACCGGAAGAATTTCGTTCCTTATTCTTCTTAATTATTTATAGTATAAATCTTTCTTGGATTCCTCCATTTCAACAAGAATATATTAAAGAAGGCCAAAATCAAGCGGTTGATAAAAAAGCCCATCTTTTTAAAATTCCAGAAAATCGAAAAGAAACTTTAAAAAAGCTTACTCAATACTTTTCTAACAAATTTGAAACTTTGTATTGTTCAACAATGAAATAAAATGCATAAATAAAAATGGTAATTTGCTTTGAAAAAATAAATTTTTAACTTTGTTCATTAAATATTTATTCAACGTTGCCATTAAACGTTAAGGGATAGGCTTTGAAAAAAACTTTGCTTTATACCCAAACATTTTATTATAATTTTTTATTACAAATAAAATTATTAGCAACCAAAAAAATAATTAAATTTTCATAACAGAATTTTAGTATTTCACACCAAAGAAAATTTGGTGTTGAGAAACAAAAAAATTTGTTAGTTTATTAAAACCTTCTCGAATTTCATCAGAGCCATAAGAAGCGGGAATCAAATGCTTTTTTGCTGTTTGTCTTTGAAGTTGAATAAAGCAAAACTCTTCTTGAAAACTCAAATTTGGAAGCTTGATTTGGCAAATGATAGAATAAAAAAGAAGATAGATTCGATCTTGAGGAACTTGATTGCGTTTAAGCAATTCAGCCCATGGAAGAATATAATTTGTTATTTGACTTTGGGGTAAAAGTTCGATGGCTTTGTCCAACAAAGTTTTGTTTTGTTCATTTTCCATATAATCCACCAAAAGTTGGGGATTAGCTTGAATAGTGATAAAAAGGTTATTTAATTTCTTTGAAAGAGTATAATATTCTCCACATTCAAGAATTTTGCCTTCATCAACTTCAGCAGATTTTTCTCGGGTCATACCAACTTCCAAACATCTTTGAAATCGGCATTTTCGACATGAAGTTCCTCGATAAGTTGGAACTAAAAAAATATCGTTAAATTTATGATCTAGCTTTTTATATTCTAAAATACCCAAACATGGGGGTTATTTTACTGGGGATGAACAACTTACTTGCTAAGCATAAATTATAATTTCCACAAACATATTCATTTGACCGATGACAGCTTCGCATGAAGAACGTTGCGCATGCAGTACACGCTTGACTACCATAGCGTTTACAAGCCAAATGTTGACCACGTCCACATACCTTGCAGTTTGGAAGCGACATTTTAGGATAATTATTATTCTTAGAGTTGATTTATAAGACGAAGAAAATTTTATGAATTTGAATGAATTTTAGCCATTATATTGAATTTTGTGAATCCCGCCTACTTTATTTGAATAACTTTTGGATACCTGGTAGCGGAATAACAGATACTTTTTAGATATCCAAAACTAATAACAAAAAATCGCTTGTTCTGGCGCATTCTTCCATTTTTTCTTCTTCTTGTGACCAGTGCTGTCGAATGTTCGAAAATCTTCGAATCGAACTTTCGAAGCTTCGATTCGAATTCGAATTTCTTCGAATCGAATTTCGAAGTTTCGATTCGAAATTCGAAACTTTCGAATCGAATTTCGAAGCTTCGATTCGAAAAATCGAATCGAATCTTCGAAAAAGTGAAGTCATTAATAATAAAAAAAAATTTTGAAAATACTTTATTATATAAAAAAAAACAACAAAACAAAAGACAACAAAGATTTATAAAAAAAAACAATCAACAATTAATAATAATTAAAAATCTTCTGTTTCACTTTCACTTTCGAAGACCACAATTTCATTTTCATTTTTTGGCACAGGAACTAAATTTCTTTCAGCTTTTTCGACGATCATTTGATTACGAACCATCATTACATCTTCTACTTTATCATCACCCAGAGAATTTCTTTGTGTATTTTGAAAGAAGTGAGTTAGATTGGAAAATACTCTTTCAGGCTCTGAACTTGACGCCATTAATGATAGATAGGCTTTTGCTAAAGAAGAAAGAAGAGGATATTTTTTCTCGTTGTTTTGCCAAAATGCTAATGCTATATTGGTTGTGTTTTTCTTAGGCATTGGAACATCAATTCTTGCTTCTTTTACATATTCATTCATCTCTTCCTAAAACAATGAATAAAACATGGTTTAGAAGCAAAGCCTAACCCGTAATCCACTTTTCTTTGAAACATTCTTTTCATCAAATTGAGACCAACTGAACGGTTCATCATTATCACTTATTTCACTTTCAGCATCCAAAGATTCAGAATCAGCGATGATTTCATCAGTTTTTGATTGCAGGTTTGAATGGCGCCGATTCGAAAAAATTCGAAATTCGAAAGCTTCGAATCGAATTTCGAATGTTCGATTCGAATTCGAATTTCTTCGAAACGAATTTCGAATGTTCGATTCGAAATTCGTATTTTTCGAAATTCGATTCGTTCGAAGCTTCGAATTTCGAAATTCGATTCGAAATTCGGTTCGAAATTCGATTCGAAATTCGAAATTCGACAGCTCTGCTGAAGAGGCAGAGAAAATACAGAGTGTTCGATACATGAGTAATTTACAAAATGGTGGACTTGGAACAAGCATGGATATCTCTGCTGGAACTTTTTCAACTTTTCCATTACTCAGTTTCCGCCGACATGATAATGATGTCGTGTTATAGTTTTCTTGTTCACCATTAAAAAGTGTAATAATTGCGTCGTTATTTCTGTAGCTGAAAAAACTTATCCAAAATGTAAAAATTCTGAAATTAAAAAAAGCATTAAAGGAAAAAAGGTTATTAATTTTTCCCGTTTCATTCTGTCTTTTTTTAGAAGGATAAAATAAATTTAATCAACAAAAAAAACCGTTTGAAAAAAGACAAGAAGATATTCGAGAAAAAAAACTACATACATAATTGAATTTTGATAAATATAACTTTTAATAATAAAAATAGGTTTAGTTTCATTTTTTGCTATTTCATCCTTTTCTGAGACAGCCGTAGCTATGTGTTCGACATTATTGTTACTTAATTTAAACGTCGAAGAAAATGAATAAAGTAAGACAAAAATAAATAAAATTATAAATAAACATATTCGAAAATATCCAATTTTAAATGCTTGCATTAAACTTCCTATAAACATAGCACATATCGTTTTGATGATGAAGTGAAAAAGAGAGAGAAATTTAGGTGATTTTGATTTTATCTATTTTTTTTTAGGCAAATTAAGTATCGACTTAAGATTCATTTTTCTCACATATTAAAAATTGAGAGCCGCAATTCGAGGTGGGGTTTTTTTCCACGATTTTATATGTAGCGAAATAAAATATTGAGGTCGCTTTTTTCTCTATCTAACTGAGTATCGTGCAATTTAGAATATGGCATTTTTTAATTGTTTTTTAATATTCGCAGTTTATTTCGACGATTTTTTTGTTGTTGAGATTTTGGCGCAAATAGTTTCACAAGTTTATTAGAAAATTTTTTCATTATTCAAAGAAATTAAGCAAATTTAAGATACAGAAAGCATATTATCAAAAATTCCAAGGAATTTCAAATGCATAAAAAGCAAGTCAAAATCAGATATTTTCTAGAAACACTTCTTCTGCTTTATCTATCCAAATAACAAAAACATTTAATTATTTATCCTTCCTTTTAAATACTTTTCAAAACAATATCGATTTCCAATATTAATAAAAAATGATGGGAAATATGTATCAAAAATTATATCATTTTTAATCCAAACAAATTTTCCATTTGCGATAAATTTCTTTAAAATGTTTAAAACATCTGAAACTGAATATTGAGTATTTTGAGGATGATGAAATTCAACATTGAATTGACAAATTTGATTATAAATTGAATCGTTTAGAAAAACATCGAACACTTCAAATTCAGCACCTTCAATATCAAAATTGATTAAATCTATGGGTATTCCACGACCATGATAGGTTTCAAGCATGGTTGCAACGGATTGTTTTTGAATGGTATCTTGGCGATAAACGCCATCAGCAAACACTAAAATATTAGGGTTACCAAAGATAAAATTTGCATATTTGCAAACAAAATTTTTGAATATATTTTTAAATAATTTTCT
>JAJQJQ010000533.1:0-22187 GCA_028622995.1 Panagrolaimus kolymaensis | reverse complement strand
GAATTTGGAGCCTTCAAAAATTTACTATTGGTAAAAAAAATAAGTGAAAAGCCAAGGTAAAAAAGGAAAAAGTCACGAGCAACTTTCAGCTGCGTTAATTAAGAAGAGAAAATTTAATTTAAAAAAGGACCAACTATAAGAGCTGTAGAAATACCTTTAGGCTTCTAAACATGGAAAAAATAGGAAACTAAATATTATGATGTCACAAAAATTTGCAAAAAAAAGCTAGAATAATAGCAAAAAATTTAATGTAATCAATCTATTTCCATGCATTTTCAAAAAATCAAAGCTCGAAAGATCAAAGCAATTTCAACCATCTTTAGAAGAAGAAAAAATGGCTGCATGAGCTAAGTCACTGCTGTTGGCCGGAAATTCTTGACAATTCAAAAGCTTGTCGAAAAAATGAAAGATTAAGGAAATATTTTTCGTTTAAATGGATTTAAAAAATAGAAATATAAAAACCGCCGCAAAAAATAGTCATAAACGAAAGGAGAAAATGAACATTTGGAAGAAAAAAAAGAAACACCATTAATACCAAAAAAAAGCGAAAAGAGGAAGCTGCTTCAAAAAAAAACATATGCATCTTTGGTCGGTTGTTGTGTAATGAAAAAACATAGCACCTTCGATCAACCCCGGCATTTTTTAACACCATTTCTATTTTTGCGCAATCCTAAAGGTTAAAAAAAGCCATAACATTTTAGGATTTTTTTGAAGGGATGAAGAAAGATGCAAATTAGTTAGTGTAAAAATTGAATGAATTGGAAAAAGATCTTGAAAGAAATGCAAAACGAATAATGAAACATATGAAAAGCTCTCACACGAGTATCCAAATACATCATTTTTGATGCTGGTTAAGAATGGAGGATGAATGGAAGAGCAGAAGTCCAAAAGTTTGGTGGGAAAACTTTGTTGCGAAGGAGACAATAAGAGCTTAGAATAATCGCGAAAAGCTGAATCAAGATGACCATGGAGAAAATTTGGCCATAAAGCTCAAAACATAACTTTGAAAATTAAGCTTTTGCCGAAGCATACCATTATTGCATATTTTATATTTTGTTTCACTTCATCAAAAAATGGCGAAAGAAAGTGACCGCCACTTTGATCGACCAATACTTCTTTATTTGTATTATTTTTCGTCGCCATATTGGTTACCGTCCTTCCTTCCCTTTTTTTCAGAAAAAGGTGTTACTAGGCCATTTTTTTGAAAACCATAACAAAATTCATGGGGAAAAAATGAGAATTACAAAAATAAATTTAGTGAAACAAGTTAAAAAAAACAATCATCCGAAGAGAGAGATATAACCAGGTGCATCATAAATCCACAAAAAAAATTGTACTGGGTTGCGCATCGAGAACAATTGCAAATGCTGCTCCGTGCACGGAATTTAATAACGACAAACAATAAAAATGATACAATAGCAACGCAAAAAAAAAACACAGAGGATCTCTGCAATTTTTTATTTGTTTGGAGAAAAATAAGGTTAAATGCGGCTGTTTTGGGTAACAAAAGCTAAAAAACGCCAGAAGAGCTTCGCTTACAACAACCTCCAAATATTCGTGGGATGAGAAAAAAACAAATGCTTTATTATTATTATTATTAATAATCAATTTTTCAAATGTGAAAGGTCAAGTTTTGAATACTGTAAAAGCTATAAAATGACGTAATAAAAATTTTGTAAAAATCTCGAGGTAAATATAGAAGCAAAATAAATTTTCAATTTGAGGCTCTAAGAAATGTTAGGATATCCTTATTTTTTTTTCTTGTTTATTTTGTTTTCAAAAGTAAAAATATTGACCGAATACAGTAAAGCAATTCAAGCTTGGTAATGTTTTTAAAAAAAAAAAAAAAGGTTTTATATTCACATCTAATTCCAACTATTCAACCAACCATGTTACCCATCAACACATCTCTTTTTTTAATATTTCATTTTAGAACATTTCTTGACTCTCATAAATGAGATCTCCTCCTTTAATTGAATACAAAATGAGAGACATAGAGTGGCAAAGTATGTGAGTGCCTATGTTTGTATCTGCCCGGAGGCATCTTACATTTTTATGGAATGACCACCGCAATTTTCTGAGCCTTAAGTAAAAACATAAAAATAAAAACATAAGACAAACGCAATTTTTAACATTTCTAAGTTTTTCACACTTGAGCTTTCATCTTTTTTATTTCGACAAAATAAACCGAAAACAGTCGTCACCATTTTAAAAACCACTTAATTCAAAAACTTTTCTTTTTCAAAGAAAGGAGACTGTTTCAATTCATTCATGTTTTTCTTTTATTTTGGTTGAGGATAATGGAAGCGAGCAACAAGTAAAAAGAACAAGAAGTACTCCATCCCTTTCAAGTATCGTCGCTTTTTTTGTCTTTTCCAAAAAAAGAAATATAAAAATTTTAAAGTTTTGTTTTTGTGGCAAAGAAAAAAGTCTTTTCCGATACTCGTAAAAAATAAGTGAGAATCATTCTATCTCTCTTTATTTGTATGTTTTTAGAGAATGCTTTGAAGAAATAAGAAGGTGCGGCACCGGTGTATTTTTTTTCTTCGCTTTTTTGGGGTTTAGTGCTTGACCTGAGAGTGAGTGACTATGTGATGGGAATGAACAAAAAAGGAGAGTATCGATGGCAAAAAAAAAAAATAGGCGAAGGAAAGCGGAAAAGAGTAAAAACATTGCGATTGCGCTTGAATGCATTTAAACAAGAAAAATTGCAAAGTGACAGAATATATTTTTGATTGCATGCGGAGGAATATATTCTCTCATCTCCTTTTTTGCGGTAAACATTCTGGGTAATTGTTCTTAAAGAAAAATATGAATATAAAATGAAGAACAATGCTTTGGGATTTTTTGGATAAGCTCCAAGATCAAAGAGAGAAAAAAACGGGGGTAGATAGATTTATTCTGAGAAAGATAGTGATCTACCGAAAACAATCGATGTCGGTTTTGAGGACATAGAGAGAGAAAAATAACTACAACAAAAGAGGTAGTCAACCATATGAAAATGAGATCGTAGTTTAATTAAAAAAGTTTGTGAAACTGTGAAAAGAATATTCTGTTGCGAAAGCAACAGTATGAAAAATTTCAAAAACTGAAGATGTTGTTGGCCTTTTCGTATCACATTAAACTATTTTTTCGCGAAAAAACTGCCAAAAGATATCGACAAAAAAGAAAAAACAAAACAATCTTGTTTACTACAGCTAAAAAATTTAACATTTACACATCAAAAAAAATCGGGCTCTGGTCTTTTGATGTGAAAAATATATACTGTAAATGGATGTTGATCCGATGACTAATAGCATGTTTTCGTAATTTTCTCAAAATATAAAAAGAAAGCTAATGAAATTTAAATGCCAACCTTTCGCAAGTTTTTTTATATATTATATTTTGGACAATCTTAGATTTAGAAATAAACACAATTCTATGTATCAATAAAAAAGAGTAACTCTAAAAGCCCTCTCAACTGCTTTTGTTGTGTTCAACTTAAATCCCGCCAAAAAAAAAACATCTTGTTTTATTATGTTTTGAAAAAAAGAAGATATTTTTTACCTTAACCTTCTTTCTTTCATTTTTTTTACAATGCATTCAAACAAACAAAAGAAACACGCGTGTTTGAGAGAAATGAATCAAAAAAAGAGTTGAAAACGAAGCATCTACTAACCCCTTAAGATCCTTGACAATTTTTCGCTTGTTTCAACTTTTTCTTTCTCTTCCTGTTGTTGTTGATGGATCTTTCTTACAAAAATATGTACAATACAAGACAACACAAGGGAGAGTGAATAAATGCAAAATAAAAGAGAAAGAAAGAATTTGATTCGACGTGGGTAAAAAATATGCCTGAATTTTTTTTACTGAAAGCTTCTTCTTTTTTTTTTTTTGCAAAAAAGGAATTGAAAAAATCATTAACATAAGTTTTTTTATGAGAGAAAAAAATTGCTGTCTATTGGAGAAAATGGAAGGATTCAATTTGCATGTTGATGAAAGTGTTCGAAGGGAAATAAAGTAGCCCGAAAAATGATGAAAAATAGGAAATTAGGATGCCTGATTTATGGCGGATTGTAGCTTATAGCCGAAGGGATAAATTGTGGAAAGTTAAAAATCTTATTATTTTAAAGCAAAATTTAAAAGATTATTTATTACAAACGTTTTAAATCCGTGCTGTTTTTTTAAATAACTGCGAAAAAAACCATTTAAGATAAATTGTACCAACTTGGGACTATAATTTGATTGCATAAATGCACTTGAAATCGAAGAGAATGATTCAATAAGATTTTTAGAAGATTAAGAAATTCTTTGGCATTTATTGCATTGCAGTTTCTTAATTCTTTAACCTCTCTGTCATCCATCATTTTGAACCTTTTGTATCATCTACCTATCAAAAATCTGCTAAAAGAAAAAATAACTCAAACTGTTTCTTTTTTAAAATGGCGCATTTGAATGACAGATCAAAAAACTCTAAAGAAAAGGTGAGAAAACAATCACACTTTTTTCCCTGACGTTGAATAGAAAGATCATTTCCGATAAGAAAAACCACGGCCATGCGAAAGCGTATTTTGTTTGGCATTTTCATTTTTTTTTGTAAGCTCAGTCAGAAGTTGAGAAAAAGAAGGTAAGTAAGGGGAGCAAGCGTTTTGCAAGTGTGTGTAAGAAAATGTATGTTAGACGATCACAACCACAAAAACTTTGACCTGTTTTTACATTTTTCGTTTGTTTGTTTGTAAAAGCGGGAGCCAACGATAGAAAAATAAAAAAATAAAAGAAGTGATCAAACAAAGGCTCAGCACGAGTGTTTATGACCACGAAAGGGAAGATTTTTTCTTTTCCTTTTTTGATTTATAAGAAATGAAAAGAATTGAGTACACAAAAGCTGAAGAAAAAAATCATCATACAGAAGATCCTTTTTTGGTCAATGAAAAATAAAAGGGTTTTTTTCTATTGAACCGCGAAGGAGCGAGCTGCTTTGAAAGGTAAGAAATGAAAATGATAGCAGAAATTGAAAAGGCTTAAAAATATTTTAGAAATGTAAAAATCATGTAAGTAAAACTATATTAGAAATGGGAACGATAACTAAAAATATCTCTACCAGATTTTTAAAGTTCATAAGATGTATTCGAAAATTAATAAAGAAAATTTGCAACAAATAGAGGCCATAAAAAGATTTTTACATTTCAATTTTGAACTTTTTTTAATGCTGTTAAAGTTGCAATTATATATAGAAGGGAGAAAATTTGACAATTGTCGAACAAGATAAAAATTCGTGTTGAAGCTCATCATCGTCATTTTGACAACAGGTGAATGACTTTTGTTTAGCTGCTCTCTCTCTCTCCAAGGGCAATAAAAATGCGTATTTATTCCTTTTTTAAAATAAGGCCTTTAAAAAGCCGACAACAATTTGTAAAAAATATATAAGCAAAACCAAAATTTTGCAAATAAAAAAATGCTGACTTTATTATTTTTTCCTTTCCTGCGCGTTTTCTATATTTTTTTTTGAAAAATGAAAATAAAACTGCTGATCAAATAAGCCACAAAAAAAAGTCAGAGTGAAGAAACTTAAGAAGAAGGTTAAAAAGCAACGTTGTTATTTATTAAAAAAAAGTAAAGTGTATAAAAAAGCGAATGTTTACAATCAAAAAATTATTTTTATAAAAAAAGTATGTTACACAATAGAATAATCTTTCATAGGGAAAAAGATGAAAAGTAACAAAGAAAAAAAGTTTTCAAAGTCAACAAAGTAGTAGTGAAATTTGAGATTTAACTTTTGGGAAATGGAAAAAAAGAGATGTGCCTAAGGTCAGGTAAAAATTAGTTTTTTTTATTTAACTTTGAGCTTTATAAACGAAAACGACATGGTTAAAAGCTGTTGTAAAATATTTTTAAAATAATTGGGTGCTCAAAATTAAAAAATCAAGAACACTGTTAAATTTTCGTAAAATTAAAAAATTGCTTTTCCTTTTTTTGTAGGAAAGGGATGGAATGAAGAAAAACAGTTTCAGCCCATTTTCCTTTATGCTTGCTTGCCTTGCTTTAACATACGTCGAGAAAAAGAAATGTACACAGGAAGAGAAAATGAGTGAATCAGAGGCAGCGTCCGCCGCCGATCAGAGACGAATACAAAAAATGGTTTTTGATAAGCGCAGCAGCACATTTTCTTGATTTTGGATAGTAAAAAACGGAAAAGGACTCTCGATAAACGAAGAAACATTACAAGCTTTTGCTTGCACTCTTTCACCATTTTTCCAAATATACAGAAAAAGCAATGATGATGGGAGTCATTTGTGCTTCTTCTCCTTTTTTTAAAGTTCATACATGGGCCAAAATGCATCATGGGTCATTGGCGAATTTTTTTCTCGTGTTGTAACATTTGAATCATCATTTTATTGGTTTCACAAAATATCATCAGTGGCTACTATCACACACAATAAAATTTCAAAACAACAATTTTTTTATTAATTTTGCAAACGTTTTACAATAATCTTTATTTATATTTAGATTCACTACACATGTGATGAATATGTGAACCTAAAAATGGTTGACTTCTCGTTTTAAAATCAGAGTATGAACAGTCATCATCGCCTCCGCAACCTTTAATATATTTTGTGATATGCTCAACTGTCGCCGCCCCAGCGTTTCGTTTGCAATGTACTAAGCTTAAAAATAAAATTCTAAAGTTTTAAGAGTGAAAAATGAATACCTTTACCCGAATAAATAGAACTCCTTTATAAGCTATCCATAACTCCATAATTACTGTTGCAGCATAATCAGGCGATTGACATCCAAGGACAATCTTGTTAGTTTGAAGAGTTTGAAGGAATGCAGCCACAGTAATGTCATGCTAAATATCAAAAAATATTTAAATATAAAACCTGAAGAAATACTACCAATAAATTAAAAATTCAATAGAAGTTATAAAGGTTAAATTTAAAAGCTAAACTATCCTTTTTTTAAAGAGAAAAATAAAAAAGGCATCAGAAAATAAATAAATAAAATGTTGGGTATCAAATAAAAGATACAATGTGAGAATAGATAAAATGTGGGTTTTATCCACCGGAGAGAGATTTTGTGAGATACATTGAGGTTTGAAGTTAGAGAAAAGGAAAAGAATATGGATTTAAAAAATGCGTATGAAAAAAATACTCTTATGAAAAATTATTTGAGAACAAACTTTGAGTTTTAATGAATGTAAATGAAACGGTGATGAGTGGTCGCTTTTTCTTGTGCCGGATAATCCAAAGATGAGGAAAGGTAAAACAAAGAGAAAAAAATCAAAGACTTTAAAAAGATTTAAAGGTGGGGTGGCTGTTTATGAGTTATGTTAAAACATTGATATTGTTCATTTTTTTCTCAAAGTTTTTGTAATCAGAAAAATGATTTTTATCAAATGAAAATTTAAAAGTAGATAGTTTCAAACTAATTTTAACTTGTTTGTAGTTAGATGGTAGAAATTGAGAAAATATTTTTTTAGAGGATTTTGCTTTCACCTAAAAATTAAACGATTTTTCCTTGTTTTTCCTTTTCTTCTCAAAGTCTTGAACCAAAAGGGAGACCCTTATCGTTTTTGATTTTTAATTTTTTGGGCTTCCCATCGGTCGGTCTGTCCCTCCTGTCGAGGAAAGATATATCCACACCCTCTTGAAGTATGGCAACGAATCATCGATTGCGATTTGATTTCGAAGAGCTAATATCTGAAAATGGGCTCTTTTTACTGTTATTTCTGAATTATTAATATCTCCGATGGGATTTATACTTCAAAAATTTGGATACAATTCTTGTTGACTTACGTCAAATTATTCGGGGTTTTGAAACTGGTGCTGCTCGCGATTTCTTAATATAAAGATTTGACGGTTTAATTGCTTAATTTTGTAACGTATCTTGTATTTAAATGTAATAAGTTAAAATAAATTTGAAAAAAAATTTTTTTTCTAATTTATTTTAACTAATTACATTTAAATACAAGATATATTTATATACATTACACATTAGCCAATTAGAGCATCATATCTTTGGATGAGAAGATCACGAGCAGGACCAGTTTCAAAGCCACGAATAATTTGGCGAAGATCAACAAGAAGACCACGAATAGTTTGAGCAGTCGCGGCATGGATAGGAAGAGCAGCCCCAGTATAGCGGACAAGAAGACGACCAATTTGAATTCCTTGAGCTGATATTTTACATAAGTTTTCTTTTTCATCTTCAAGAGTATCGAGATCCCGTTGGACAAAAGCTGTAAAAAGGAAGAAAGCAGCCATGTTGTTGATGTTGAAGCTTTGTGAACTTGTAAACTGAAGCTTTTCAACAAACTCTTCAACTACTTATAGGGATTTTGAGCATAAATTTGCGTTTTTTTTAACTTTTTAACTTTTGTTTAAAAATTTACATGTAGATTGTTTCAATCGAAAAATTTCTTTTATTTTTTGTTTGTTCCAAATCTATTCCTCTCAATACTGACACAATATATATCAAAGCAATCCAAAAAACAATCCGGCTTCGAGCAAAGTAAAATTTAGGTTAAGAAAAAAAGATGATGAACTAGTGAAGGTTGAATAAAGGTAGAAGGTAGCACCATATTCTTCAATCCCTAAAAATAAAGACGAACTTTTGGCAAGTGATTTTGTTGGAAAGGAACAACGGCTGCTTCAATGGCTGCTTTTATTGCGTTCTGGTAATTAACTCCAATTAAACCTGTATAATGAATCTCAAAATCAGAGGTCGGTGTAATGTTGTCCTAAAATTTTTTTTAATAATTACAGATGATTCCCAAAGGAATATATAAAACCAAACCTTAAGAAATTTGCAAAATGCATTGGGTTCGAATGCTTCTGTTAATTTATAAATGGTAAACTTGTCGATTTTGATATTCCGTTTCAAATGAGATAAAGTTTGTGTTGACAGGGGTGTCACTAACATTGATTTTAACCACACTGAGCTGTAATAATTTTTAGTTTTTATAAAATGGGGGCGAACATGAAAGGTGAGGGATGTTTCAACCAAAAACCAACATTTTATTCGCATTTGGAAGCATTTTAACGAGTCTTTCTAACGTGATTGCTGTTGTTTTGTTTTCTTCTGTAATATTGACCCCGAATAAATCAATCTCTTGTATTCTTCCACTTTTAACTAATATATCGTATTGCTCAATTGTAAGGTTTACGTCTAAAAGACGTAAGAATTGAATATCACATTGATAAATTTTGTTTAAAAGTTTGAATTCTCCGCTTATATCAATTGAATGTTCAAGCCATATATTATTATTTAAAGATATGAAAGGTTTTTCTCCCGCATAAATAATATGTTCATCCAGAGTACACAAATAAATGGAATTTTCATGAAATAATTCTAAAGCATTCCAAGTAGCATTGAAGTGCCAAATCGGGAGAACTTGTTTTTTATTAAAAAAATATTTGCAAGCCTGAATGAGTTTTCTGTAAATTTTGATGGTAAAATTATTTGTTATATAAAACATTAATGTTTTTGGAAGTGAAAATTCTTGATTGATAGAATTAAGAGAATTAAAAAAATAATTAGGCTTTTTCTTGATTATTGCATTTATAAAAGCTGTATCATTGTAATCAGTTTCTTTTTTGTCTGTTTTTATGGTAGCCTCAGGCATTATTAGAGATAATAAATTATTGTGATATCTGAATCCAAAATATTCATAAAATTTGAATAAATCATTAATCCAAATTCCAACATCTTCGCCTCTTGTTTTAAAATATTTGATTTTTATTACGTAAGCTTCTTGAATTTTTGAATCATCAATAAATAAGCGACAATATCGTTTATATATCCAAAAGTTTCTAAAATAATTCTTTAAAGTTTAAACGAAGTTTAAATTGACTCCTGATTCCCGAACAACAGAAAAAAAAATGATGCACTTGGTCGAGAAACTAAATAACAGTTTTTTTATACTTTGTTTGTTTAGTTCATCTCTACACGTAAACACATTTTTAAACTTACAATATCACATCGTTTTTCTAAATAATCAAAATAAAACGCCCAAACTGTAATGTTGCAAGGATTTTCAGAAAGCCGGCATTCAATGTTTTCAATAATAAATTCATTATCATCCGATTCTAATATTAAATTTAACCATTGTATATCTGTCTTCGAGTTCATGATTTTTAAATACAATTTTTTTGCATTTTCATGTCGTTGCAGCAATTCTTTGTTCAATGGTGAATCTGAAAGCGTATAAGTTTTGTTACTTCAAATTGCTACTTTAAGACACACTTACCACAGTAACGATGATACATTTTAAAAGTATCATTCAACTTTGAATGTGGCAGTATTAAGACTTGTTTAAGAAATAATACATTCTTTAATCTCCAAAGGAATATCCATTCACTGATTTTATCAAAATCCGGAAGTGACAAAAGTTTGCGATGTGGCTAAAATTTTGTATTTTTAGTTGTGTTCCTTTTTTTGATTTGTTATACCCTGCTTATCAAAGGTTGATGGGCTTCAAAAACTTCAGTATCAACATAAAAGTGATTCATGCTTTCCATGTAAAGCCTTTTCATCCCACTTGTGCATTCACGATAATGATTCGGTTCCCCCTCCAATGCTTTACATGTTGCATTATATTCAATGCTAAAAAAACAAAATATGAGTTTTAGTTCCATTTGAAAAAAGTTTTTAAAAAATGAGAAATTTTTCGTTAAAAAATTAAGGAAAATTGAGTCTTTTATTGATTTCCTTAAAGCTAAAAAAATTATTCGCTTAAAATATTTATTGGGGACTTTTTTTTGGGAAACCTACTCGACCCATACTTTCCATAAATCAGGTACGACGGAATAATGATTGCAAAAATTTTCAAAGATTTCTTTTTGCACTGAGAAGTTATTGGTGGTTGATAGATTCAATACTAAAGTTTCAGCAACAACTTTATAAGCGGATGGATAATCGGAAAAATTCAAATTAATCATAATTTTTTTCAAATCTGATACGTTTAAAATTTAAACTTTAAATTTTATAATTTTCTAAAGCCCACTGTTTATCTATTGTTCAGGAATTAATCTTGAGTTGCACCTGAAATTTGAAAAATGCATAAAAGAAAATTATAAATTTTTTAATTATAGTTTTAGACAATCGTTATAAAAAAACCAACCTGATATTTGTTTTCGTAAACTTTGATTAAATAGAACTCCGTTTTTGTTATAAATCTTATTATTAGTGACTATGTATTTATGATGGAAATACAAAATGTTTATTGAATAAAACAACCCTCTGTTATGTCAATATGATTAAGGTCAATTTTTTATTGATTTTTTTGATCCTTGCTATACACCAATCTTTTTGCTCTCTTGTTTTGTGAGCGTTTATATTCGCTCCTTCTTTATTTTTTTGTCTTTGTTTTTGGTGGGCTAAATCATGCCTTTGCTTAGCTTTTTTTGTTAGACACATTTTTATCAAACCATTTAGCAACAGAAGAATAGAAATAAAACTTATGCCAACTTTGGAAGATTTTTTTGATTGATTTTTTAAAGAGTTTTTTTATGTTTTAAGTTTTTACAAAAAATTTTATAGCTTTAAAAGAAAATTCACTTAGAAAGAGTATATAAAACTTAAAAAATTTTTGTTTTTCCAAAACCATTATTGGTTATTAAAACATTTTTTAAAAAAGAATGAACACAATCACTTCGAGGTGATTGAAACTTTATATTTTAATAATCTTTGAACATCGTTTTCAACTTGTTTTTAATAAAGGCCTGGTGTAGACTTGGATCAAATAATGTATTTTCTATATTAAAATATGGTTAACAATGGATTGGATAATCCACATTTGCTCAGGAATTTATTTTGTAACTCAAAGTTGATTTCGTTTTTTGTAATATTTATGAAAAGTATTTTTTATTAATTTTGATTTTAGTTAATAAACATTATTTAATTGATAACCTCTAAATTATGTTTAAAAAAAGATAGGTAAGCATAGATCCTACCATATGGAGGCGAACCTGCTTGTAGATAATAAAAGTGATGGCCTTTTCCCGTTCTTCATTATTAAAAATTTTGCCTTTTTAAAGTCATGAACGTCTATAACATTTTTTGTTGTTGTTGAAGATACTTGGCACACCATAAAACTTTAAAGCTTAAATTTATATTAAATTTTGTAGAAAGCAGGAGAAAAATAACAAGGAAAAAGAGGCAAAAGAAAGCAAACAATAACCGGAATTAAAGCAAATTTTAGTAAAAATATAAAAATTTAGCAAAGATGAAG
The DNA here is from genome assembly GCA_028622995.1 of Panagrolaimus kolymaensis. Lineage (NCBI taxonomy): Eukaryota > Metazoa > Nematoda > Chromadorea > Rhabditida > Panagrolaimidae > Panagrolaimus > Panagrolaimus kolymaensis. Next base: position 9,976 of record JAJQJQ010000533.1, on the reverse strand, counting down.
GCTGCAAATATCGATGTTGAGATAAAACTGTTGAATGGTATGGCAGCAGCAGAGTTGAGACCAATGGAGCAATCGAGTCGCTGCAATGGCACTTCTACAAGTCGAGCACCTCGAAAATTTGCTGGTGAAGCTCTGCCACATGTTAACAAATTTTTTCCACGAATCTTAAAAAAAATTAATTTTTTAGTGAATTGTGAGATAAAAAAAATCTTTATTTCGGCAGGCAAAAAAATTGTATTTGATTAAAAACTTACTGCTCCTGCTGAACGTATCCATTGTATATAAGCAGCTGAATGGCAATCACAATGAAATGAATTTCTCATAATTAAAATATCATTTGGTAAAGCATTAGCAAAATGTTCACGAAAATTTTCATCCAAATCATGAAAAGAATTTTGTGATAAATCAATTGTATTTACACCTGATAAACATGTTGTATTCATTGATAATGTTCTCAACATATTTTGCCTTAAATCCAATGTATTTAATGATGGAAATGGACATGTAAGTGTATATGGAACGGTCGTTAAGTAATTATAACTTAAATCCAAAAATTGAAGATTATTTAATCGAGCATTCGTAAATAATGTCATCATTAACTCAAATTGACGTGTACGATTTACTGTTGCAGTAAAAGCTCGTCGAAGATATAACTAAAAAATAAATAAAATTGTGTTAAAAAGGAAACGCTGCGTGTCACATAGCTAAAGTTTATGATTTTTTGTGATACATAATTTTTTTAAATTCTTGCAACCATGTAAAACTTACATGTGTTATTAAAGGAGTATGAGAAAGAAAATCAACATCTTGTGGTCGTAAAACAATTTCATTATTACTTAAATCAAGTACCCGAATATTTGGCATTCCCTGAAGTGCATTTGAATTTAAATTAACTATGTAATTTGCAGATATGTTTAAAATATGAAGATTTGGATGTAATATATCCCCAAATAATGGGCGATTAGGAAGATCTTGAAAATTATTTCCATGAAAGGTTATTTTATTTATAGATTTATAAAATTCATTTATATGAAGAAAAACATCTGCATCAACAAATTGAGCATTGATGCAAGCAATTTCAGAGGTGGCTTCCATGCAAGTACATGCTGCAAAATCGCCCAATTGACCTTTGCAAATATAACGGGAATTCGGATCCTAAAATAATTACTAAAAAAATGAACTTTATGTGATTTGAGAGACTTACACTTTCTTGAATAATTGAAGGATCACCGTGTCTGGAACCACCAAGAACAGTGGGAGTAAAAATAAACAAAGTCCATAAAAAATGACAAAATGTCGAATAAACAATTTTCGTCACCTGCAAAAAAAAGAAAACATTCCTTTTTATTCCAGAACAATGCAAAACACATGTTTTTTGAGGTGATGTTTCTATTTAAAAATAATTGCTTGCTTTTTTTTCTTTGTCCTTTTCAAAGATATATTTTTAAACGTTCCTTTTCAAGTTCAATTAGGTATTCAAAAAACTGTTGAATAGAAAAGTTCAAAGACAAAATAATAAGTTTAAAAATATTGGGAAAAAAAAATTAGGCAAAAATTTTAAGCAGTTTCTTTACTTTTTTTTAACCGGAAAAAAAGTAATCAAGCGTAATGGGAGTCCTTTAACATGCAAAAAGACCGAAAGAAAGACTTAATTAACGACGCATGAGTAACTTTGTATTTTTAAGGGTAATAAATCTAAAAAGCATAGAAAAGCAAGCATATTTTGAAGGACAATTATTTAAAGCCAGCAAAAAAAGCTTTTTTATAATATTTTTAATACTTGCAAGTTGCAACTAAGGTTTTGGAAAAGCTTTTTTTAAATTAATTTCCGGAAAAAATTATAAAAAAGAACCTTGCCTAATTTCCAAGCGAAAATAAAGGTACGGATGAAAATTAAATGAATATCAAGGTTAATAAATATGAGAAACATACCCTTTTGTCCATTTAAAAATATTAAATTTTTGTATCAAAAAATTCGTAAAAATTACATCCAAAAATAAATAATTGGTTGAAACCATTGAATAAAAATCATTTCATCGTTTCGAGTTTTTTGAACAAATAAATTTTTTCGTCGGAAACAAGAAAAAATAATATTGAATCTATAATAGAATAAGTTTGGACCCGTTTTTTTACAAAAAGCATAGAACACTTTTTTTTAAGTTGACAACAGTTGTAACACCCTCCTTGCTCCTAAATAGAAACAAAAAAAAAATGGACACGCGCACACGGGAGAAAAAAAAATAAAATAAAAGGAGGAATAAATTGAAAATGGACGCTAGCGGCAGCGGTGGCATTGAATAAGCTGTTTGGTTGCAGTCAACACTGCTGCCATTGCTTCAGCATCGATGAAAGCGAAAAATGAACGCTTTATTTTTCAAGGCTAAAAGATGAAAATAAACCAAAAATAAAAATGTAAAAAAGCTGTTTTAATGACAGAAAAAAAGAAGGAAAAAATAGGATGAAAATAAATTATTGAAAAGGGAATTGAAACTCTTTTAAAAAAGAAGAGCATCGAAAGATAGAGAGTGAGAGGGAGTAAGTGGAAATGAAAGTAGTTTGTCGAGTAGCAAACGATGATGGCTGGCGCCTTTCTCCTTCAGCTCAAGTAAAGAGTATAATAATTGTTCATGTGGTGAAAATAAAATAAAAACCATATATAAAATTGTTTTTGAGATTTTTTTAAGAAGCAACAACTAAAAAAAAGTCGAGTAAAAAAGTGCCAATAAAAAACAAACAAAGAAAAAAATGTTATCGTAAAAGCAAGCATCAAAAAAGCCTTTTCTTTTTTTCATATTCATAAATGACTCCCATAGGAATTTATTTTAAAAAATCCAAAAAAAGGAAAACAAAGAAAGACAAAATATCTCGCAAACTTGAAAGGTGACAGCTTGGAAATGGATAAGCATGGGCATTGGCGGCTGCCATCCATGTTGCTATGTATGTTTTAGGTTAAAATAGAATCACAAAAAAAGAAAACATGTTATTTTGATAAATGACAAAAAGAGGACACAACCAAAAAAAACATAGATAGATTTTTATTGATGAATAAAAATAAATTGTTCCTGGCTTTTTTTGCTTATTTCAAGCTGAATTTTAGAAAAAATTTTAAAATATTTTCGAGAAAAAAATTAACAAATATTTTTAAAATTCTATCGGAGTTTCAAATTTAGGCTTCAAACTACTAGTACAATATTGTGGACTCAGGTGAATTCATGGACAATGAAAAAATTGTTTGACTCAAAACAAAGATTATTTCATTTTCTATAAAAGTAAAAATTTTTCCACCAAAAAGTCTATTTATGATAAGCTTGCCTAGTATGCATAAAATTGATGTAACTAAAAACATTCCCAAAGATAGCAACAGCAAAAAAAGGGATGGAAAAGCCTCTTTTTACGAGTCTACGAGTCCACGAGAAAAAAGCTCTTGGAATGTAACGAAGAGCCGTTGTCCCACTGCCATAGCTTGAAACGGCTTTTACGTACTACATATACGCGACACGCAAAAATACATACATACAAGAAGCGCCACCGGAAATTTTTCCCTTTTTAAAATACTCTTTTTTCTTCGTTTGTCCGTTGCACGCTTCTCCTTTTCTTTATAGCTATAAAAAAGAAGAAGATGGCAGCGGCGGCGACATATAATATGCTTGTGATCCCACAGGAGGGAGACAGAAAATGTCTTTAGGCTTTTTGTTAAAAAAAATGCAGTTGCTAATGGCAAAACCAGATTACATCCCAATGGACATCGACGAATTCCTCCCATTTTTTCCTTCATTAACAAAAAAATTTCCTTTTGTAATTTAATAAAAGATTATTTGTAAAAAAAATTCGTCTGCTTTTTTACAAACAATTTGATTTAATTTTCACAACTGTTTTTAAGCGAAGGAAAATAAACAAGTTTAAAAAATTCAAATAAGCTTCAAAACTAAAAATGGCATTAAAAAAGTCTTTAAAAATAAATAACTTAAAATAACCTCTTTTGAAACCTGAAGAATAAATTTCAGTAAAGATGAAGAAGATTTAATAATCACTTTGATATGGCTTTCATTCTTTTTAATAGAACAATTAGAAAAGCAACAAACGTGTTTAAAAATGATTAATTTAGGAGCAAACTAATTTATATTTATTTTTTACAATTACCACAGCATCAAGTAAAATATTTATTAAAGTTATGAGGCATTAATAAAAATTTCAAAATTCCAAATTTGAACAAGAAAATTTGCCATGTGCTCTTTTTTTTTGTCACAAAATAACGATAACTTTGTTACATTCTTTTCTATTCATTTTCACTAAAGCAACGTACCAACACAACCTCCGTTTTCTGAATATCTATCCGGACGATCGCATTGGTAGACAAATTTGTGCATTTATATGCGCATGGGGCATCAAACTCGCATTTACCAATATCTTCACATTTTCTTTTATCATAATAATAATCTGCGGGGCAATGGCGTTTATCAACGGCATAATTCATGGTCTTCAATGGATATTTAGGATCAAAGATTAATCATTCAATTTTAGGCTTCACTAATATGTAAGTTTAAACAGCCAAGTACATTGAAGCATAACTCTGATTAGATGCAAAAAAATTCAAATTATCGTTCATCGATATTTGGAAAATGCATCGATAAAAAGCATTTTTATCTCTCAATTAAAAGAAAATCGTTGTATTATAATTTTTTATCCAAGAATTTCTCTAACTTTGGACAGAATAAAATAATCCGAACGCAAAGAAAATTATATATTTTAAAATTAACGAAATAAAAAATTTAAATTCATATTTTTTTTAGAATTTTAATAAGAACCATTTTTATATGTAACTAAATCATGGACCCGCCTCTTTTTTTATATTTATTGGCAAAATGCTCTTCAATAATATTTAAAGAAATACATTTTGTAACGAACTAAAGTTTCATTATTGTTCAGAAAGGCTGTTTGTTTCTTTTCTTTCAGCATTTCAAGACTTTAGCCATACCACACAATTTTATTCTTTGCTGGAACCTTTCTATCAATTTTTTTATCGAGACATTGCAGGTGTATTCCTTTTTATTTTGTATTTTACGGCGCTATATTCAATCGATCGGAAGCATTTATCAAAATGTCAGATATCTTACCCATAGATAATAAAAATTTACCATCAACTGGAGCTGCATGTGTGATTTGCCTTGATACTCGGTTAAAAGATCCAACCATTTTGGATGGTTGTCAACATTTTTTTTGTTATGATTGCATAAATCAATGGTTACTTACAAATCCATCTTGCCCGATGTGCAAAAAACACCTTCATAATATCAAACATAATCTTTCACCTCTTCCTGAAACATTTCCAGTTGCATACAATTCGGTTAATGGAATTGAGTAAGTTTATTCTAGTGTTTAATCGCAATAATAATTATAAATAAATTTAGAAAAAGCGTTGAAGAATCGTTAACCGATTATGAAATGTCTTTCTTACGCGATTTAAATTATACTCCTTTGGTTTTGGAGAAAAAATGCATTGATGATGCTTTGGATGAAGAATATAGCAAATCCGTTCGAATCAGGCGTTTGCATGTCGATCGTGATTTGAGGTAAATTTTAATATGGCTTTGATTTAGCTTAATGTAATGATTTTTAGCGATCAAGAATATGAATCACGAAGAGCAATCAGTGATGAAAATATTAAACGTTTAACTCAATTAAAAGCTTTGATTGCCAACCGATCTAAAAGGTTTGAAGTTTTTTCATAACTAAAATTAATAATAATCGTTTTTATTATTTTCTAGAAGCTTTATTTATGGGAACCGAGAATTTCGGCGGCTTATTTATACCGCAAACTTAAACCCCAGATGTCGCTTATCTCCTCGATTTCCTGCAGATGCCTCTCCTTCGGGTATTGAAGCAAATGAAAAACTTTTTCGAAAAAGGCTTAATCCATATTTAATACGTGAATTTTCTGCCATCCTACCTCGAACCGCCATTGATATTTCATCATATATTGATTTGGTTATCAAATATTTAAAAGCAACTGAAAGAAAAAATAAGGCAAATATTCTTCATAAACTTCAGCGATCAGGTCTCACACATCCCCAACATTTTCTTAACAATGTTTCCCATTTCTTTCATCGGGGCAAAAGCTTGAAGTTTATGATGAAAATTGCGAATTTATGTAAGCATTTAAATGCAATTGAATTTTCTTTTTTAATTTTTTGATTTTAGGCGGAGAGGCGCAAATAGTGATATTCGCTCATTTTTAAGTGGAAGAGATGATGATGATGTTGAATTTTTAAGTGAAACGGTTACACTTGATTCAAATCCAATTGATACGTGGACAACAAATATGAGGCAAGAATATTATCGCGGAATTGCAACAAATCCTCCAGCACCAACAAGTAATAATAACAATAATAATGGCCCAGCATCCTCCTCCAATAATAATATTATAACCATTGATGATGGAGCAACAAATGATGATGATAATTTTGTAGTTATTGATGATGAATCTCCAATTCGTAATAATAATACCATTAATCTTAGTGATGGTGAAGATGATGACGATGATGATAGTATTTTTACTCATCCAGCATTGATGATGCGATCTTATACTGATCGTTCACCTTTTCTTAGAAGTAATATGAGACGTAAGTAAATATATTATTTATTAAAATTTATTTAAATCTAAACCTTTTTTTTAATTTTAGATAATTCTGCAGTTCGAGAAATTTCTCCATTAAGTATATTTGGCGCTTCTCGCAATAATGCTTTGTCAAATATTTATAATGACTATACTAGTAATTCATCCGCCCATTTAAATAGAAGTTATCTTCCAAGAAATCAAACACCTAGTGCACCAACATCTCATAATTTTGCGGATTTACATCAACGTTTAAATATTTTCGATGGTTTAGGTCGATATATGAGAAATCGAGATGGAAATATGCTTCCATCACGAAGTCGCTCATCTGTCCGATCTCGTTCACATTCACCTCTCGAAGAAAGCAATTCCAACAACAGCGCTGCAAATCCTGTAATTACAAATTTATCTGAATCTGATTCAGATGTTGAAGTTGTTAGTCAAACTTCTAGTTCTCGCAAACGTCCTAGATTGGAAGATATTCATTAACTTATTTTTGTTTTGCTAAATTTTAATTATTATTTTTGAGTGCATATTGGTACTTAGTAATGGATTTTTTACGAGTATTAAATGTTTTTTTGGATGATTAAACAAACAAAAAATATTAGTTTATTGTCATTATGAATGTTTTAAAGTTTTTAAATTATAAATAAATTGATTTTCAAGCAACAAAAAAGAGTTTACACAAAACTTCGATGAATGGAAACCAATGCGTTTTCCCATTTTTTAAAATAGAATGATTGCAATATTATGAACAACAAAAATGTAATTAATCACATCAATTTCAGCAAAATGGAAAAGCGTCATCGGTAAACTTGGTGCAACTACTTATAATTTTAATAAATACCGAAGCAACACACAGTATTTTATTTTTAATAAGGAAATGGTTAAATTTAATCAAATTTACCAATGGATCATCTATTTTTTCCTCCAGATATTTGGTTTAATCAAACTAAAAAGTAAATAAACTCATGAAGAACAAACTCTTTTAAGATATGATACTAACAATTAACCACGTTTTTGATGTTTTCATTTTTTCTTGTTAAATCTAATGGCTTTTACTTTTGTCGCAGTTATTTCTTCCATAATTATTCTAATCTAAAACATTATTACTTTCACATAAATGAAAAAAGTTTGCTTTAAAATTTGTAATTAATTTTTTTTTATAAGAAACCACAAAGTGTAGCCTTTTTTACTCTTTTGAATTCCCTCTTTCTGGCAAAACATTCTCAGCTGGGTCAAACTACGGTATCAAAAGTTATGAACTCTGCACTTTTTCATTCATTACAAATTTTATTCCAAACTTTTTTTTTCTCATTGCTCTCTATCATTTTATTTAAAACATTTTCTTTAACCTTAAATCATTTCGTGATTGTATGTATATTTATTGCTTTTTACACATTCTTTTTTTAGTACCAAAAATCTATGTCTCAATCTTCGCATCATTACGAAAATGAAAATAATCCATCCAAAAATGGTGCTGCATGTGTAATCTGTCTTGATACTCAATTAAAAGATCCAACTATTTTGGATGCGTGTCAACATTTCTTTTGTTACGAATGTATTTATCAATGGTTAATTGAAAATCCATCATGTCCTTTATGTAAGAAGCATCCTCTCAACATCAAACATCATCTCGATCCTGTTCCGCAAACTTTTCCTGTTGCATACAATTCTTTTAATGGAACTGAGTAAGTTGTTTTTAATGTTGTGCTTTAATAACGTTTATTGTTTAGACGAAATGTTAACGAGTTCGTGGCTGCTGCCAATCCTCCAATGCCTCGAAATTATATATTATTGATGAGGATATCGATGAGAATGATGCTGCAGCAATTTTTGATGATGATGGTTTTTTTCTCAGTGATGACGACAATCCTATTTTTGTTAGTGAGCAAAATAGTGGTGATGAAGAAAATGGCGGCGTACCAAGTATGTTTATGAATACTGCATTATCATTTCAAGGTTTAACACGCCATGATTCTCTTCAATATGCTAGAAACCGTATGCTACGTACGAACAGTATGCGACGTTTGTTTGTTTTCATTTAAATCATAATTCTAAACTTTACCATTTTTAGCTCGTCAAGCTCGCAGAATCTCTGATATAAACAGAAGGCCTTCTTTCCGTGGAATGATGTCTCCTATGAATATTTTTGCTATGCATAGAATGATGTCTTCTATGTCTGCCAATGCTCCCAGTATTCATGCTGAAAGTCATGGATCCGATGAAGAAGTTGAACATTTGGAAACTGCTGTACTCAATGATTCTGACGTCGAAATTATTAATCTTACTGAAAGTGGAGATTCTGATGAAGAAATTGAAATTGAACCTTCTTATCTTGGAAATGACCTTTTGAAGCTGTAATTCAAGATTCTGATGTCGATATTTTTAGTGAAGAATCTGAAGTTGAAGTGGTTGCTTATATTCCTCATTACGACATAATTACTATTAGTGACAGTGAAAGTGAAGAATCTGATGACGACATCGAAATTATTTCTTCTGCTCCAAATCGTTTTATTTGGAAGATGATCTTGATTAATTATGTTTCTTTTTGCTATGAGTTTTATAATTTATTGCTTTGTTTCATTGTGTTCGTCTTCTATTTATGAAAATGTAATAAAAGTTTATACGGAATATGTGTTTAATTATTTTTGATTTATGTTGTAGTTACATATTAATCCTTTGCTAATTGCGAAAACCTTTGAATACTTACTAAAATACTGTATTAACAACTATCATTCATAATTTCACTATGTAAAGTTGGCTTTATGTGTCTCATAATATAATAAGAAAGATAATATAATAAGAAAGATGAGAAAGAATGTTGTTAGTTTTTCCAAACTTGCATACTAAAAGTTTATCTTTATAAGAAGATGTCGACGGCTAGAAAATTCCTTACAACTTTTGTAAATAAAAATCCTCGAAACCTTGAAGGTACCCAAGTTCAAAGACGTCCAACTGGTTGGGATTTTGAAAAAAATAAAGATAAAAGAAATTTCTTTTACAAGTAAGCTAACTTTTTTTTTATTAAATCAAATTCGTTATTTCCATTTCTTTTTAGAGCTACTCTCGTGACAACTAAAAATAATACAGATGCGTATATTACACACTTTGAAAATGGCATCGTTCTTACTGCTTCAACTCGCGAACCTTTAATCGCTCAACAATTACATAGGTTAGTGCTTCTTATATTCTCTTCCTAACTTATGCGTCATTTTTAGTCCTGTTGATACAAGTGCTGCATATAACATTGGACGTGTATTAGCTGATCGATGTTCACAAGCTGGAATTTCATGGTGTATTCCTGCTACAGATGCCAGGGAAGTAGAACGAAGTGAACGTAAAAAAGCTTTTTATGATGCT